>PVKA01008564.1:0-72398 GCA_004027165.1 Ctenomys sociabilis
AGAATCGGGGAAATTCCCACTCGATCAGTGGGCTTTAGGTCAGGGGATCTGGGGAGGTGCTGGTGAGTGGGTCCTGAGGTTTCAGGCCAGTCACTGGCTTGGAGGGGTTGGGGACAGGGATCCGAGTAGTGCGTGTGGGAAGAAGCCAAAGGCTCTCCCTCAGACTCACCACACTCTCACTGATCTGGGAAGCCTGGTGAGTCCTGTAAATTTGCTCTAGCTGGGAGAGCTTGGCGCGGGATCCAGGAGGGCGCTGGAGTCAGCCACTGTCTCAGGCCAGTCTCTGGCTGGGCGGCGTGGGCGGGATCGAGTAGACTGCTGGTGTTAGTCTTGCTGTCTCGGGAGGTCTCTGGGGCTGGGCGGGTGAGGGCGCGGGCCAGATGGAGGAGGATGGCGGAGTCGGCCGCGCTGTCTCTGGCCGGTCTCCATATATATATATATATATATATATATATATATATATATATATATATATATATATATATATATATATATATATATATTTGGAAATGTAGCCCAGTGATAAAATCCTGGATCTCTGCTCACAAGCCACATGACTTTGGCCAATCCTATTAGGTCTACATTTTCTTATCTATAGAAAGACAAAATCTCAGAAAGTTCAACAGATTAAATACCTCTGGCATGTCACAGAGTCAAATATATGATTTTTTCCCCTTGTCCCCTACAAAAGCAAGCACTCTCAGGCAAGCCTGGTTTATATCTTAACATATTCAGTGTCTATATATAGAACCTTCGCTGCCTCTCCACCTTACAAAATGGGATTGTGAGAGCCTTTCCCTTATGAATTCAGTTAACTGAGAGATAAATAAGTGTGCATTGTTAATATATGCGAAGCCCTTAGCATAGCACCTCATGTACAATCGCTTCTATGAAAAGAGTTAGATGCATTCATGATGTCCTTGTTTCCTCCTGCCCCACCCCAGCTTCTGCTTGTCCCCTGTCCTGATATCAGAGACGACCTCTTCCTGACAGCAGTCTATTTGGGGTTGTCACTCTTCAGACCACTCATCTCCTCTCAGCATCCAAAGAGTTAAGCTCCTTTCCAACCCCAATAAATGCCTGAGCCCCACGCCGCCGCCCCCTCCCCTTTATAAAGGCTGAGGCCTTGATCATTTCTTAATGTAACTACTTCAGGAAATTTGTCGCGCTAATAATGTTAATATGCCTTATTTCTACACTGCTCACGCCCTGAGCTCTCAATCACTTCAAAACACAGTGATTGAAATTTTTCAAAAGTCTTTGATTTGGAAGTTGTTATGGAGAACACTAGTCAAGTATAAATATGACAGAGTGATTTAAGGCGGCTGGAGCAATCCAAATGTTTAAGCTTGTTTCAAATAATTATCAATCTTTCTGCTCTGCATTTTCAACACCCCCCTTCATTTTAAAGAGTGGCCCTTGGTGAAGCCTGGAGCACACTGTTGAGGCGGACAAGTGTTCTCTGTTCCCACACTGTGTCGCCTTGTTATAATTACATTATTAAGTCCTTAATGGCTCGCGCTGCTCCCGGCGTCAGACTCCACCATAAAGAGCGCTGGGAGCGTGAGCAGAAGGGTCAGTCGCCTCTGATGGCCTCACTTTGATGCCTACAGAGAGGCTTTGGCAGAATATCTGCCTAGAATCCATGATCTCTGGGAGAAATACATGAGTCTCTTACTCTGTGGGACACTTCTTCCTGTCCTTCTCCTCAGTCTGTCAGCTCTGCATCGCGTCTTATTCCACTCCTACCTCTCATGGTTCTTCTTGGATCTCGACTAGGTTCTCACAGGGGTTACAGAACAATGCTTTCTTTGTATTGATGCACATGAGGTGTCTTCCTCTTTCTACTGTAAGGCTTCTCCAACCCAAAGATCAGAAGCATCTGTGTGCAAAGATGGAAATCCAGGCCAGGAAGTGAGCTGAGGACCACTTTCGACAAAAGATGGTAGATATGCGAGTTCTACCATCATATTTTAAGTTGGTAGTTATTGTTTTGTGGTACCACAGATTGAACTCAGGACCCTGCTCTTGCCAGGCAAGCACTTATTCTACTGAGCTATCTCCCCAGCCCACAAATTGGTAGTTCTAAGCTGTGTTATTGTGAGTGTTCTCATTTCCTGAGATTCAGCCCTGGAGGATGAGTGCCCATCACTCACATGTCAGAGGGGCTTATCCCTTAGAACACACTTGATTAACATTCCTTCCTCCATTATTTCTTTCCAGCCTCATCATACTACATCTTCCTAAATGATCAATCCACACAGAACTGCCTCGGTTCTCAGCCTCGGTTTCCAGGGGAACTCAGGAATCACCAACATCCAGGCAGTCACAAACTGACTTGGAAGGACCAGAGCACACAGATTCCAGAGAACAGAAGGAACAAAGCCAAGGACACCTGCGCCTAGAAGGGCAAGGTGACCTGGTTGTCTGAGCACAGAATGAGAAAGGAGGAGGCTTAGCTGCTTCACCACAAAGGGTCTGCTTGACACATTTGTTTTCCTCACTGAAGAACCAGTAAGCAGGATGACTTCAAAGAAATCAATGCAAACGACACAGTAATCATAGCAGAGAGGACCAGGGGCCTCAGAACAATGAGGCTGTCTTGTAAGGCAGATGCTTCAGGTACAGGCGGCAGGCGCCTCCCTGGAAATGGGGCAAGGCCCAGGACTTGCTTGGCATGGAGGAGAAGAAGCTCTGCCCTGTGGGGTAGGGACTGGGAGCCTCATCTCCATTAGCCCCCTGCACCCATGTTACCCCCACAATTACCTTGACTTGTCCTTGTGGAGAGTATGTAACGACGGGCCTGGGGTTTGAGCTCAGAGGTTCTCTGTTCCTCCACAGCTGTGGGGCCTTGGGTGATGCCTTAGAACTGTCTGAGAAACATTTTCCTCCTTTATTAATGGAAGACGATAAAACTCATCAGAGTGGACATCAATACGCTCTGCACAGCTGACAACTATCATAGACTGCATGTTGATGATACCCTCCCATAACACAGATGCTTCACAGAGGCTAACAGGAATGTAAATTTAGCATCATTATCGCCATTATACCTATCATTAAATAATGTTGACACAGCTTTTGTTTACAATGTATTTTCACTTGATCCTGTCAAAAATCTGCCCAGCAAATTACATCACTACCTTCATTTCACAGAGGAAGGAGCTGCCACTCAGCCAGTAAGACTGTCCCAAGATATTTAAAGTGAGGTGAGATCTGAGACACAATCAGGATGCAAATCTGGCTCCATATCCCTTGCTGTGTTCCTCTTCAAACAGCTTGGAAAGGGTAGTTGGTTATTATGGCTCCATGTGTTCCAATTTGAATTAGAATGATACAGACAGATAAGAATGCCCCTTAAGAAATAGAAGTGATAGTGGCCAGTCTCCCTCTTCCCCAGGGCCATGCCCAGGTAGCACTCAAATGGCTCTGTCCCATAGAGAAGAATCTCAGAGCTTATCTGCGTAATAACACATGACAGACTGTGTATTTCTGGTGCATTACTCTATGCTTGGGTTGGTGGTGGGAGCCCCAGGCTGAGGAAATTCCTTTGAGCATCACTTCGTCTATTGTAAAATATCATGTATAAAGGAAACAGTGTAGAGCTTAGTCAAACAGGTAGACAGCCGCTTAGAAAGCAAGGCCGGCCCAGCTGTGACATCACCTCCAGCCAATCCCAGGGCTCTTCTCTCTTACCAAACCCCAAGTGACTTGATAATTTGAGACTTTAGAAGTATTAACATTTGGCCGTTGCAAGACTCTGAAATGGTCCGGATTTGTAGCGCCCATCTTATCTGCACAGTGTGACCTAAGGACACCTGGACTTGAAGGAGCAGTGAGAAGGGGTCTCCTAGCAAACCGAGACTTGCCATTGGGTAATCGCTGGATTTGCACATCTCAAGGACTTGTGGGTTGTGGTTGTGGTTTTGCACTCTATTTGGGGGGTAGGCATTCTCTCTCTGCCAGGTTAAATGACTAGCAGGCATAAAGACGGCTGCAAGGATGATCAGAAACAGACCTCTAGGCTGGTCTGCGTCTAGATCACTGAGCTCTGATGTTCTAGCCAAGTTAGGCAAATCTAGGCCGCACACAGGGGCTCTGTGGAGTGTTCTCGTGTGCGGTGACCAGGCAGCGATTAGCAACGGTAATACTTTCCAGACTCCCCTCAGGGAACTGACAAGCTGGAAGAAGGTATAAAACCAATAGAGTGAGATAAGTCTACTATGGGGCAATTAAAAACAAAGAAAAAGCAAGACTGAGTCATTCCTATAGTAGCTCTATCCTGAGTGTGTGGCACTGAGAGTGACAGTTTCTCAGCCCAGGCCTTCAAAGGAAATGAAGGCCTAAAAGGACCCAAAGAAGTGCTACACAAGTCCAGTGCTCCTCAGCCTCAGTGTTTCAGCCCATAAAGAACGAAAGAGGGGCTGTATTTTCTCTGCCTTCCTTGTGAAGTTAGAATAAGAATTAAAGTATGAAATTAGGGAAAGCTATGGGCACATTCCAGGTCTACACCATTAGCAATGGAGGCTGTGTTAGCACATCTGGCTGCAGTCACATAGGCTACTCTAAGAGCGCTCTTTGATAGTTTTAGGGGAAGGGGAATCGTAAGTATTGCTAGCCTCTCCCTCCTGTTCCAAACCTGCACTACCCATGAACAGAACTAACTTGGGCTGCAAAGAGGCTTTATCTGTGATCTTCTGCTGATCTCTGTTTTGCACCCTAAATTGAGTAGGATTGTAAAATGTCATCTGGACTCAGAGGCGAAGTGCTGGGATCAACTAGTGATGTCTTCCACAGACTAGGATTAAAAAAAAATAGTGGCCTGTGTGTGTTTGTTTTGCTAACTTTGGCCTGGACCCTCATATTTTCCCTCTATAGCACAGGTTCCCCAATTGGTCTCTGTCTTCCACTGTCAAGCCAATCCCAGCCCAATCTGTCCCTGCCACCAAAGCAGCCTTCTTCCAAAACATAAAACCATGGCATTTTTGTTGTGATGTCACTGAAGGATTAACTTGCCTCACTGAATCCTAAGCAATGCTCACAGTGATTTGACTCCTACTTTGATAAATCATGCTGGCCAAGAAGCCCCAACCTTATACTTCAGCCATCCCAGCTCCCCTCTCCAAACACAACCTGAGCAACTCATCAGCCTAAAGCTTCTATCCTCAAGCTCTAATGCACTTATCCTCACCTCGGCGAAGTCCTCTTCATTCACTCCCTGCCATTACCGCTGATCTCTTCTTCCACCCCACACCACACCATGCAGATATCTATCACAGCATTCTGCATAAAAGAATTTATTTGCTTGTTTACTTCCCTCACTAGAACTGAACTGTATAACATAAGAGGTGATGTCATGCATTGGTTGGTAGCAAAGATGTATGCACATCTTTGATTTATATTCTATGGTGTCCTACATGAATATTCTCAATAAATATCTTAAAAACAAATAAATCATTGTGAAATATGCTGAATTGATCTGCCTCATACGTACCCTGTTCTATAAGACTTCCTGTTTAGAAAAATTGTCCCTGGACCTGCCTGGAGCAAGGCAGGATACAGACCTTAAACAGCCAAGCATGGGGCACTTAGCAACTCATAGAAGTGCTCTGATAAAAAGCAGAATCTGTATACTCTTCATGAACTAATGAATCATTTCTTCTCACTTAAATATCTGAATATGAGATACACAAAATAAACCAGTTACTATGAAATACAGACTGTCAAAGATACAAGGAGAAGTGCAGCTTGGTCACCATGAGATGTTCAGCACCTGTAGAAAACAGAATAACAAAGGGGACATTTCCATGGAGTAGAGACCAGGAAGAGTGGTTGGTGGCAACAAAAGAGTGACACAGTCCATTTTGGTGTCTGTGAGTCTCTGGGACTCTCAAATCCTTAGCAACTTTCTGGTTTCCACAGTACATTCCAGTTGAATATTCATATACATAAACAACTGAATGCTAACCTGGAGGGTCTATTTGGGATGGTCTGTTTTGAAAAGCAAAATACATGCTTTAATAAATAGGATGGGTAGGATTCATAGGCTAGAGCCTTTTCAGTGTAGCCATTCAAGTGGCTGTTAAAGAACTGAAAAGCTGATCTTTATGAGACAAAGGGCAGGCGTCCACTTTGTGAGTACTTTGTAAACTTTAATGGGCAAGAGCTCAGCTGCAAATCTTGTTGAAATCCAGATTCTAGTACAACGGGAATGGAATAGGATGTGATTCCTCATTTCTAACAAGCCTCCAGGTGCCCCCATGGATGCTGCCTGAGGACAACACTTTGACTAGTAACTCTATGTAATCCCAGGGAACTAATAAGAGCCCACTGGAGAAAGCGAAAGTGAAAGGGCTCCAGGAGCTAAAAAACATTCTCCTGGATCCAGCCTGGGGAAAGGACTTGCTATGCTTCAGCATCATAAGAGACCAAGCGGAAGCAGGGCAACGATTTTGCAAATGCTTAGACTGGATTTCTGTGTTCTGCAAGATGGGTCTGTGTTCTGTATGATAGGGTCTGCATCATGGTCAGTTGGGAATTGGTTTTGCTCATGTACTCAGTAAAGTGTTTTGTACCTAGTTCAGCATTTCTAGATTGATACCTAAAATTTTTATATGATATATTTAAATGTATTCACATCTTAATAGTAGGAAATATTAACCGTATTTTTATGTACAGCAAGATGATTACTTAAGAAAAATTTTCATTAAATCTAGCTCCATAGGGCAGGAAAAATCCAGTTTTGTTAATTAATGTGTGTCAGACACACAGTAGGTGCTTAATCAGTAATGTGCTAAATGAATGAAGACACATCAGATCTGAATACAGACATGCAAAATTTTACATAAGAGACTTATCACTTGCAGCTCAAAATATCTGTTGTAACTCAAACAGTCAAAAGGTTCACTAATATTTCCAAAAAAAACACAAGAAAGCTAGTCTTGGCCTATACCTAAATATATCTCTATCTAAATATACAGTATGGGTTTTAATGGTATATAACTTAGTACTTCTTATAAACAAGATAGGAAAAGAATAAGAAGTCTCATAAAGGATAAGGTACCTTGGTTAATTAAAAATAAACAAAGCCTTCATGAAGACATCCTTGGATATCCCAGTGCCTGAATCCTCTTTATCCTGTCTCTTCTACAAATCTGAATATTTGGGGCTCAATAAAGACCCTAAATGCCAGTAGGATCTCTGAAATACCACAGGGACACCCCTTTTGCTCTCTCAGTCTGTCTCATTCCAAATGGAATTTCTCTTCCTCTACCCAGTGGCTGACCCCACGCCAGGCCTCTCAGCAGCCATCTCTGGTCTACTAAGGTGATGGCATTTGAGCAGTGGCAGTGATGTCCAACCTTTTGAGCATGAGCAGCACGTTTTTATCTCTAGCACTCTTAACTTCCTTTGGAAGCACTTTGGCTCTCACCCTTGGTTGTCGCTCTTCCTTCCACATTGGCTTTCTGAACCTGACCCATTGGCCAACAGTCACACAACTGGGATCTGCCCCATAGTCCTCTCTGCCTCCACTCTGGGCTCATTTTCAGTCGCTTTGACCACAGATACCAGTTCCAGAGCTTACTTCATGTTCCTCCTGAATGGTCCTAGTGCAGCCCCATCTTTTCTCTCTCCCTCAGCCCTCCCCGTAGCTCCTTCCTGAAAGCCCTTCCCATAAGCCTCCTTCCATTACTTTGCAGATTAAGAGGAGAAGCCCAGTCAACCCAAGGTTGCCTTTCTTGTTCTCCCCTGTGCATTTCTCTAGGCTACAAATCAGACTAAGGCCCTGCCATGATGCCCTTGTGATACAGAGAGGAAAGCAGGACTGAGACTAAGTCTTTGGCAAACAAAAAGAATAGTTTGGACTGCTTATTCTGTTTGTTTGCTTTTGTTTTGGAGACACTCTGTGATGCATGGGCCTGAAGAAAAGTGGAGAAACTGCAGTGTCTGTCTGATAAGTGCATCAGATCAGCCACAGAGCCTGGGAACAACAAGAGTGGCACTGCAGGGTTACAAGAGCCTTCGACATGTTCCGGGACAGAACAAGTGTTATACTGAGGGATGACACAGACCAGAGCTCCAAGCACATGCTGGTCTGTCCTGTTCTCAGAGGAAATGCTGGCTAGAAATGGGGCTCGGAGACAGGGTCAAGGCAGCAATGCTCTTTCTGGCTGGCCGCCCTCACCCCAGCCTGCTTACCACAATCTCACTGGGAAAGAGACAGAATCCAGAAAAATCTATGAGGCTGTTTTTAGAATTAATCGTGACTGATATTCATCCAAGGGAGTAAATGGAACCTGGAGGGAAGCAGAGATGTCGGATCAGAAGGCTGAGTAGGACAGCTCCCAGACTTGCTTTCTGTCCCATTAAAGTCTCATCAGGAAAATTCCTTTGGGAGACCTACGACCATCCACCCCAGATGCATGTGGAGATGCTGGTATCTGGGCCAGAAAGAGGGTGGCCATTCAATGTGTTCCACAGTGTGGGGAAGTAGCATGGACGAGGCAGGCAGAATCATCAGAGCTGATTATTTTGGAGGTCATCAAAGTCACTATTGACTTCCGAGAGGAGAGTGAGGCAGGGAGAGCAGAGAGGACTTGCCCAAGGTCATGCTGTCCTACAGCATGGGGTAGGGGAGGTGAAGCAAGACTAGCACTCCGTTCTACTGATGTCCAACTCTGTGTTGTTTTTTTTTCCTTGCACTGAGCCTTGAAGGACAGCCCAGGAATTGGCGAGGACACTGCTTCCCTTTGCTGCTGCTCTGGAGCTAGGGAGAAATGGGCCAGGTCCTAAATGCGGCTCTCAGGGAAGTCTCTAGCAGGTTGTCAAGTGCTGCTGCCAGTGCTGAGCTGGCAAAGGAGGGTGGAGAAAAGTACTTAGAAATCCTGAGCACCGAAAGGTGGCCTGTAATTGTAAAATTCCATTTCCTTTCAATTAGCAGCTGATTGCATTTGATGAGCTGCAACATTGTTTCCTCCGTGTAGATTAGGAGTCAGAGCAGTCAATGAGCTGTGAAATTCTCTCCCTGCTGAAACAATAGACAGTGATTAAAGCGCAGCTAATCCGATCATTATAGCCAGAGCCCACTGATCATTAGCTGCTAAACAGATCCCTGAGAGCGGCTCCAGCTCGGCCAAGGCAGTCAGGATGCAGCAGGTCATCGCTACCAATATGCCGCCTCCCTCCTCTTTGTGCCCAGTGGTAGACCCTGGGGCTGGGGCAAAAAACAGGATGCCACAATGGGTAAAGGGAGCGAGCCTGCCAAGGACAGCTTGATGTCAAGGGGAGAGCTGGGATTTCAGAAGCTGACACGCCCAAACTGGGACCATACCCAACCCCACCCCAGTTGGTAGTTTAACCTTTGAGCCTAGCTAGGATAAATGATTTGCCCCAAATCCTGAATAATACCTGTCTTGTAGGGTTGTTGTGAGGATTAATTTCACAGCCTGGGGAAGATCTTGGGTATAATGCTAAAAGTCAGGAATCACGCCCGCTAACGTTTTCAAGTGTTTGCTACGTGCCCAGCACTGTTCTAAGGGCTTTATATAGATTAACTTGTCTAATCCTCATAACAGCCCTGATAAAGTAGATGCTATTATTTCCCCCATCTTGTCAATGAGTAACACAGAGTGTCGGTAACTTGACAGAGGTCCCTTAGCCCAAAGTGATAGACCTGGGATTTGAACCAGCCAAGCCCACTCAGAGACCCTGGGATTATCCATCCCACTTGGGTACTTCTCAAAATAAATAAATAATGCCAACACACATTATCTGGCTTTGCTGGGCCTGCAGTTTTTAAACTTTACTGTGCTGAAGATTTAGCCCGAGAGGAGAGAGCATTCCACATGCAGAGCATCAGGCCCACACCCCACGGATTCTGACTCAGTAGGTGAAGGACCACACCCAAGCACTTGTGCATGAATGGGCTCCGTGTGCAGCCCTGTGGCGGTGGCCCAGGACCTACATTGAGAAATTGTAGTCCTCAGGGAGCACAGATTCAGGGCCCATCCAGGCCTGCATCCTTAGGGCAAATGCAGACCCCAGTAAGCAAAGCTGCAGGGCACTCAGAGGATAGAAAGGAGGAGGTCAAAGCCAGGGTTCTGGAGTTTGTTACAGTTTACATCTTGATGTCCCCTGCAAGCCTGGTCCCACCCTAAGAGGGGTTTTGGGGAGGTGAATGGGCTATGGGGGCACTAAAGCTGATTTGCCATCCTTACCCTCACTTGGCACTTCTGGCCTGGGGTCTGCTTTTAGCAAGCATCTGCAGAACGTGATCAGCCCAAGCACAGGCCAAACAGGATGACAGATTAGAAATCTGTAAGTAAACATTGAGTGCCCTGGCCTCCAAGTCAGAGTAACAGCTAACAAATGCTCTGCCCCGTTCCCCAGAGTGCCCCAGCAGGACTTAGTTCACTTGCACACCTTGCTGGTTCCATTTTTATTTTCTTCCTCCCATTGTATTTTTTTTTGTTGTTGTTGTTGTTTTGTTTTACGGAACCGAGGATTGAACTCAGGCCCTTGCCAGGAAAGCGCTTATCCCACTGAGCCCTCTCGCCGGCCCCCATTCTCCTATATTAAGCTTCACATTTCCATTGATTATTTCCTGGACTCATCCCCCAAATGAATGACTTGTGCCCAAATCTGTCCTCAGAGTTTTCTTTTTTAATATTTGGTTTATGTTTTTAAATTTATGTATTTGGTACAGGGCCTCACTACCCAGCTCAGACCAGTAGTGACCCTCCTGTTTTCAGCCTCCCCACTGCTAGGCTTACAGGAGTATGCTGCTACACCCGACTCGGGCTGGCTCAGCATGCGTGGAGGCAGGGCCAGCACAGCGGTACGGGGATGGAACCCTCGTCCCCCCATTTGCCTAAGCAGGTGCTTAGTCCACTGAGCTGTCTTGCTGGCCCTCTTCAGAGTTTTCTGGGCTCAGAACAATCGGTTTACCACCTATGAGCTATGTGACCTTGGACTAGTGCTTAAATTTCAGGCTGGTTTTTTTTTTTTAAAGAAAAATAGAAACAGAGCAACAAGTACACGCATAAACCCAGGATAGATCAGACACCCAATAAACATGCATTTCTATCACTACTATTATCCCTATCATAAGCCATGCTCTTGGTGGCTGCTCTGGCTCACATTGGGAAGCAGTTGCTCTGTTGTCTTGCTGCAGTGGCCTTTTGATCTCTGGACTGGCACAGTACCCTCCCCGAGCTCCCTGCCCGGGCTCCTCTCACACCAAATCCCCCTCCCTCACCCTGGCCAAGGTGCTGAGTCCTTCTTCCATTCTACCATGGGCCTACTGCATGCCAGGCTAGGCTCTGAGAGGCTGTACTGTATTGTTTCTAATGATTTCTTTCTTTTTCCTTTTTTTTTTTGAGAAATGATTCAGATCAGCCACTTAAAAGGAGAGCACATGATTTATTTACCAATCGCAGAAGCTCGACATACATTTGTAAAGCCTGGCATTGCATTGTCACTCCCCTTTCCAAATGCCTTCTGTTACGTCCTGTGAACAAACCAGGCTTCCTTGGCCAAACTTCTCAGCTCCCTGTTAGGTCTGTTGATGTTATCTTGGCCTCTCCCTACAGAGAAAATGCTGCAGAAAGCCCCTCTGTATGGAATGCCTTTCTTTTAGTCTCCTTGCAAATAAAACAAATGGGAGGTAGGTTCACCTACTCTTTTTAATTTTTTTTGCCAAGCACAGTTGAACAGCTGATTTCAGTCATTTCTACCTATGGTTTCCTCCTTAAAGCTAATTAGTTTCTTTTCAAGTAATTGCAAATAGTACATTTTCCAGGCCCTTGGAGTCAAGGCTGACAAGTAGCTGGCTGGAGTGGGCTCTTATCAATAGCTCACGGAAATTAGACACACAAACATCACACTGGGGCCCTGAGGGTTGCTCTCAGTTGTTTAGAATAAATAGCTCCTGAAAGTCCCAGGGCTCTTTTATGAATGGAACGATACAAAATCTCTGGGGTGTGGTGGCCAACATGAGAATCAGGAGCACCCAAAGCATCTCTAGGGACTCAGCTCTACACAAGGCCCTGCACTTGGCGCTGTGAGTATATTCAAGGGCAGGGCATGGGAGTAAGAGGGGCAGGTAAGGAGAGAGTGTGCAGGGCTCTTTCTGTGAGTCTACAGAGATGGTCAGCCATGTCCACTGACACGGGGGAGGGCTTTGTGGGATAATCGCCAGTCACTGCCATCATTCCCTATCTTCTGAAGGGCTCATGCCTATAAAGCTGCCATTACAATCTTTGGAATTTCCCTAAGCACTCACTCCCGGACCTACTATTTTCTATAGAATCAGGCTTTGTATTCTGGCAGGATGTCTTTAATTTTTCTCTTCCTTCATTTTTTTTTTTTTTTTATGTACTTAGTACAGGGTCTACAAGGTCTCATTACGTAGATTGGACTTGCAGTGATCCTCTTGTTTTCACCCTGATTGAGCTGGGATTACAGGCACACGCCCGCATGCCAAGTCTCAGTCACCATCTCAGTGCACCAGGGGGGTGGTGCCAGCACAGCATTCTGGGGATCAAATCCTGGCCACTCTGCTCTGCCCAAACAGGCACTTTAATCTGCTGAGCTATCTGGCCGGCCCTCTACCTTCAATTTTAACATTGCTGCTGCTGTTCTGAGCCTGGGACAAGGCTAAGGGGGTCTTTTCGGTGCCTCAGTGGATAGCGCATGGGTTATCACTACCAATGCACTTTCGTTGCTTACAATCATACTTACTTCCCCTTGTGACTGTGACAACCATAGACTTACCAGGTGGATGCGATGTGAGTGTGCTGTCTAAAAGTTCTGAATATAAGAAGTCCCACTCAGCTCCCACTGGGCTTGGTAGATATATACTGGCAGAATGCGTTCATTGTGTGGAGGCCCTGGGGAGAATATTCCTCTACCTTTCCTCACTTGCACAGGCCCTGCTTTCCTTGGCTTCTTCGTCCAAACTCAATGACAGTGATTTCAGACCTATCTCCTCATACACCGTGGGCTCTCTTCTCTTTTCAAAAGTCACGTTGTTCCTTTGATCACTTCTCCCCTGTGCTTTTAAGGACCTTCATGATTACCTTGGACTCACCTGGATAACCCAGGATAATTTCCTGGTCAGATCATTTGCAATCTTAACTCTATCTTCTGCTTGAATCCCCCTTGTCTTGTATCAAATCTGGAGATTTGGCCATGCAGGTCTTCAAGGAGGGAAGGTATCATCCTTCCCACCACAATCCCCATGCTATGGCTGTGCTCTCTTTGCTGTCATCGACTCTAATGGTGTATACCCTGACATGTGCACTCTCCCTTGTGCCATTGGTGTGTACATTTCTCATGGAGTTATATGGTATTCTTCTATGCATGGCATTGTCCTTACATTTTTGGTTGAACATTACGTTCTTAAAATGTCCCTGTTTGTTTTGCGGACACTGAGTTTGATGTCTGTAATGACAGTATGTTGGTCCAGGCCTTTGTCTACTACGTTTTAATTGCTCACTCCTTAACAATTGGGCACCAAGGTAGCTGTCTACCTACTTTCCATTACTAGGACAAAGTACCTGACAGCTGCAACTTAAAGGAGAGCTTTAATGGCTAACAGCTTCAGTCCATGGTTGGCTGGCTCCAAGGGAGAAGTAGGGTTGATAAGATGCACGGCAGAGAAAAAGTGCTCAACCCAACGCAACCAGGAAGCAGAGAGCAAAGGGATGAGCCAGGGGTAGAGAAGTACCCTTCAAGGTTGCACACCCAGGGACCTACCACTTCCACCCAGGCCACATCTCCTAACAGCGCCCTCAGCTGCTGGACTCAGTGGATGAGCCACAGCTCAGCAACCTTCCACACACATGAGAATTTGTGGGGGAATTACTAGCTCTACCCCACGCAAACTGCCATTATTCCACTTTAAACATGTCATGGTAGACACTTGTGCTCAGGTTCTGGGGGACCCATACAAAATTTTTCTCTGGAAACTACACGAAGGTGAGAATTTCTGGGTTACAACACATGCCTCCCCTTGGCTCCCAAGGCAATAACCTATCACCCTCTAGAATGATTGTACTTCTCATCCCTGCACTCGTTAAGTCGTTAATCCTCTTTGCCATGACAGGGATGCAGTGCCTTCAGGTCCTCTCTGTCATCTCTCCCCATGCATTTTTGTTTTCCTACAAAGGTTTTAAGATCACTGAAAAAACTTTCAACCAGCCAACTGGGAATCCTCACCCACTCCTCTTTTTAGTGTGCTGGCACAGCGCTCGGTGCTGGACCTCTAACAAGGAGACTGGTCTTTGGCTAGCCAAGGTGAGGGTTTTATTTTTGACCTTTTTCTCTCCATCCTCAGGTCCTTGGACTTGGAATTCATTTAATCAACAGCTATTTCCTGCATATACTGACTCAAGTACCTTACTTCCTTCTCCCTCTTTGGGTAGTGGGGCTGTACAGGGACACACATTCTGGCATTGCTAACTCAATTACAGATTCTCAGCCTGAATTCACTGATTTCTCCTCTAAACTGACCTACTCCAAGCCAGCAGCAGTTTTCACCTAGAAAATTGCATTTGTCTCCTATGCTGTCCACTTTCCACTCTTTCCCTATCCTTCCTTTCTTCACTGCAGCCACAGTAAACACTGAAAAGCACAAATCAAATTCCATTAATCCTTCACATCTGTTGAGGTTCTATTGCCCGTAGAATAAAATCCACACCCCTCTGCCTGGCTTCCAAAGCCTCTTGGCAGCTGGTTGCCACCTGTCTCTCTGACCTCATCCCATTTCATTCACTCACCATATTTCTGCCACTTTGGCCTTCTTTCAACTCCAGGAATAGGTCAAGCTTGTCCTTGCCTCTCAGCAGTTGTGGTAGCTGTTTCTTCTGAGAACCTTCTTTCCTCTGAGATTCTCAGGGCTGCCTCCTTCCCATCATCCATATTAGGGCTTATTTTTATCTTCTAGAAAGCATTTATTTATTTATTTGTTAGCACTATTTATTTATGGACTTACTGCATGTATTTGCTGCAATGTGTGAGCTCTATGAGAATCTTTTTGTTTCCCTGGCTTGTTACCTTAAGAGAGGTAGGTATACTTGCCTGGTAGAATGAGGTTCTCAAAAATTTTTGTTGGGGGCTGGCCAGATAGCTCATCAGATTAAAGCACCTGCTCAGGCAGACACAGAGACTGGTTCAATCCCCAGTGTACTATGCTGGTCCTGCCCTTGGGCAAGCTGAGATGGCGATTCAAACTGGGCATGGTGGGGCATGCCTGTAATCCCAGTGCTTGGGAGACTGAAAACAAGAGATCACTACTAGTCCATTCTGTATAGTGAGACCCTGTAGACCCTGTACTAAACACATTTTTAAAAATTGTTGAGAAATAAGTGAATAAGTCCAGTGCAATGATTTTCAATCTTGACTACCTGCTGGAGTGATTTTTGGAAAGCCAACTTCTACACAGGCCAGTTGATCCAGAATCCTGAGCTCAAATATAGCATTTTTTAAAGCATCCCAAATAAGTGTACATCTATGGCTATGAATCATCCGTTGGAAGAGTAGAGACCATCTCAAGCACAGAAGTTTAGGGAACTTGCCTTAGATTTTGTATTCAAACTAAAGTAAGAGAGCTTTTGTTTTTTTTCTGGTATTTGCTGGAGTGCTTTCTGCAGCGACATCAGCAGCTGTAATTCCACTACCTTCTCTGGCTACATGGAAGAAGCCAAGTTTAGGAGGAAAGAGCAAGAGTAACTCAGAAAGGAGCTAAGCTGATTTGAGGAAGAGGAAGGGAATGGCATGGAGGAAAACAACGGTGGTACAGTGGGGGCCCTGGAGCCTCTCAGTCTAATCCCATTCAGATTTTCCTTTCTGCAGGAGCAGGAAGAGATTAGGTTTCTAGTACTTGCAACTGAAAGAATCTTGACCAATACTTGATCAAAGCAAATAATTGTGGGTTGAAAAAAGTTAATTTAAATGGAATTCAGAAGCCAGAATATTAAGGCAGTGCCTTTATTGATAAAGCCGTAATTCCAAATATAGCTTGCTGCTAAACTGGAAATAATCCTGTGCTTCTCTTATTTCAGTCAATGCTAGCATGTTTACAAAGTGTCATCGTGAAGCATTTCCACAGCCTAATGAAAAGTATTAGATCACTTACTCTTAATAAAAGGAACAGATTTGTGATGAAACTGAAGTGTGCACACAGCACGGGCCCTGTGCAGGCCAAGGCTTCTGCCCATGGGGCTCCTTGACCTCCCTGGGTAATAGAGAGAACTCAGCACCAAGGTTGAAGGCTGAGTCCTCTGTGGTCCCCTGTGTGCTCCAATTCTAAGCCCAAGGCTGCTACTGAGCCTTCAGAGGATATTGAAAATGTGGAAGCTCTGGCTTCCAATGCCTGGAGAAGCCTGTAAGGCCCCACTCAAATAATGGAGGAGCAGAGTTATAGGAAATTATTCAAGATACACAAGAGCACAAGGGACTGGGTGTTATAAAGTTTCAAGAAATGGAGAGATATGAAAAATGTACTTTAGGGAACTTTCCTCAAAGGTAGTTCTGTATATGAGTGGAAGGTACAAGGCCACACGGAGGAGATGCGAGGCTGGCAAGTGCAGCCCAGAATGCCCAAACTACATAAACCTTCAAGGCTGACGTGCTCTGCCTCACAGACCCCCAAATGCTGTGTTGGAGACATAGCACAGCAGCATAAGCACTTGCCAGGCAAGCACAAAGTCCAAAGTTTCATCCCTGGTACAAGAAGAAGAAAGGAAGAAAGAAAGAAAGAAAGAAGGAAGGAAGGAAGGAAGGAAGGAAGGAAGGAAGGAAGGAAGGAAGGAAGGAAGGAAGGAAGGAAGGAAGGAAAGAAAGAGAGAAAGAAAGAGAGAAAGAAAGTTCCAAATGCTAATATACTTCTACAATCTATACTCCTGCAATCTTTCTGCTTTCCTCCAAAGACAAAGTATACAAGGAAGAGAAATAAATGACAACATCCCAGAAAGATTTCCTGCTGGACCTGACTTTGTCACGGAGGCAATGGGGACCTGGATGAGGCACACGAAGTCTCATGGGTCTCTAATGTGGAAGAACGTGGTGTAAATGAGATCTCTAACATGGAAGAACTCTGTACCCTGTTTTCATGTTGCTGAGCTCCTGCCAGAGCCATTCTTTCTGTTAGATAAATAGACTGAGTTCTAGCTTTAGGCCAAGTTAGAAGGCTACTGTGGCTGAACTCAGACTTCTCAGGATGCCATCTCTGTTTCGTGATGGAGCAAGGGTTCGGTTCTGGTCTGAAGAACTATTGGATTGGACAGAAATTTGCATAAGGGAGCAGCAAAACTAGGCCACATACCTCTGGATAGCTCCAAAACAATGACCTATTTAAAAGCCTCTCGGTACAGGTTGTGATCTCAAAGACCTGTGATAAATCTGTATCCTGAGAATAGTAGTCTGGTTAACTGACATTTTCTAAGGGAAGGCTATCTAAGGGGGGTTGTATTTTCTTTTTTTTATTTTATTGGGGGCTGTATTTTCTAAGGGAGGTATGCAAGTTTGAGGTCAAGCAGAATAGCGCAGCATGGTAGAGAAGAGCTGAGCTCTTCTTCTGATGGTCTAAATTGTTGAAGCAATCAGTCTCTCCAGTGCATACTGCTGAAAAAATATTTCAAGTCTGTGGATTTGAGCGAGAGCCAAACTCTTCACAGTCTGGGGAGCTGCCTACTGCACTCTGTCCAACCTCTGCACAAACTACAGCTCCCTAATTTCTGAAATCTGGGGTAGGAAGGGAGTGAACATAGAGTAGATTGTTACCTTTTCCAGGGCAAACAGGTAAGCAAAAAACCAACAGGCTATCCAGATGTCTCTTTCTAGCTTTATATTTCTTACATATGAACCTGAAATTACCCTCTGCTCATTAGTACTGTCTTCCTATAGGCTTTCTAGACAAATGGTTGTATTTTGTCAGATGTAAAGTTTAACCAACATTCTCCATCAACCAAGGCTCTAAAACAGATGTCATATAAGCCCATTAATTTGATAAGCTTTCCTAGACCTGGACCCATGTCATATATTCTGTGATCAACTCTCCAGCTCAGATGGAATTTCCAAAGCAATCTGCCACCCAGAGCTCCAGCTTCCATCCTGGCAAGCAGAGAGCAGAGGCTTCCACTGTTCTGTGCGATGAGGGCTCCCCTTGCTGCCACTTACTGCCTACTTTCTGATCCTCTCACTCGATAATGTTTGACCTCTAACACATACACATTACACACAGAAAATTCACCCAAATAAAACCTATTTTTAAAAGTAATTTGGAATAAAATTAATTTAAGAAAATCTTGGGGGTATGATATCAACTTCTCTCCCCTCCCTGTATGATCTAAATTTACTTGTTTGCCTCATAGATATTGAGTTTGGCCCTGCTTCTTGCTTTCCAGTAGGATATTAGTTGACATGATGCGAGCCAAGGTACGAAGTATTCCATGCATCTTCAGTGGCCATAGAAAGAAGGAATCCCCACTGGGTCACTGGTTCAAGAATAAGGGACACTTAGGGCAGAACTGAATAAATTAAGTTCAGGTTAGGTCTTTGAGGACACAAGTTACAGACATGAGAATGAGAACACGTGACTTCATTTTGAAAGCCATTGGGTTTAGGGATGGTTTCTTAGACAGCTTTATTGTGACTACTGCTAAGAAGGACAAAATAATTCATTATGCACATCTGGAATCCAAGATTTCTATGATATTGAAACAGGAGATTGTTAAGTTTGAGTCCATCTTAGATGACTTATCAAGACACTGTGTCACAATAAACTAATAGTAGTAGTAATAGTAGTAATAGAAGAAAGAGGAAGAGGAGGAGGAGGAGAAGAAGAAAGAGAAGGAACAGGAGCAAAAAAAAAAAGAATTGGGGAAAATTCAGTTCAAAAGACTTGGATTTCAACCTCAATAATAATAGACAGAGAGAGAGAGAGACAGACAGACAGAGACAGAGACAGAATAACAAAGTATTTCTGAAACATGTTTAATACCAAAGTAATAAGGAAAAGCACTAACATATTTTGCCACATATATTTTTAACTTGAGTATGAATTCTCAAGAAAACAACACCACAGGTAAGATTGAAAATTAATCTGGGCCAAAAATTTTGAAAAAGGACACCCTGTGGTACATGAACACAGGTGAAAAAAGATGAGTGTGTAAAATATGCTTGTAGTGGTGAATTTGTCAGTGTCATCTGAGGACCATATAGCTCATAAAGGGAATGAGCCAATCATTTTTGTAAGGCTGTTACTTTATAAGGGTGTTCAAGATGACAGAAATTTTAGGACGCGTGATTAGTTCCAAAAATACATTGGGCAGGAACTTGAAGCCTCACTTTGGCCCCTAGAGATCAGAATTGGAGGGCAGGATATGAGGATGAATGCTTTCTATTTGGCTATCTCTACATCTTTGATTTTTTTCCTGAAGTCCCTAAATTAGGTGTGCATTTGGTTTCAGTTATATTTTTGTCCAATGGTTTGATATTGTAACCACGCCATTATCATACAGAGATCTTGCCATATGGAAAGAACCTCCTTCAGTGAAGAGAAGTTTTCTAACCTCTATGACAGCTGTTTTGGTTAGATCCAATTTTCAGAAAATACCTCCAAGTATTCCATAAATTTGTATAATTTGATAGTCCCTGATTTACTCTGGTTTGACATAAGTCTTTGACTTTACCATGGTCCTATCTAGAAAACATGCTGTGAATTCAAAAGTGAGATGCATTCAGGAGAAATTATACTTGAAATTCTGAATTTTGATCTTTTCCTATGCTGGCAATATGCTGACTTATATTCTCTCATAATTCTGGACAGCAGCTGAAAACCGCAGCTCTCAGTCAGGCACTCAGCTAGAAAGAGAAATGACAGACACTCTCCAGGTCTGTGCTAGTCAGCTGTGACATCTGGTAGGCTAGATGTACTCAATACATTAGTTTCAATTTGTCTTTTCGGCTTACCAAGGGCTTATTGAGACATCCTCCATCATAAGTTAAGGAGTATCTGTGTATCTCAATCCAATACTCTTCTTCCTGGTTAACTTCAACTTTGTAAAGATAGACAAACCATTTTCTCCACCCTTTGTTATTACTAAAATCAAGACTAGTTGATGGATAGAATGATTTCTGGAACACAGAGCAATTTAGACATGTATTTTCACTCCTCTCTTGCAGACTGCAAAGGAGATCTCATACCAGCGGCAAAACCCTCAATGGAGGACGGGAGGGCCCCAGATGTTCCAGAGCCGGAAGTCAGAACCAAGACTTGGAAGGATGACAGCCAGCTTCCTGTCAGGATTCTCTTTCCTCTACCACCTTCTTTGGTCATCTACCTCTGAGACAGACTAGTTTGGTTGTCTGAGAAAGCACTGAGGTAGCCAGACAGGGTGGCTTTAGCATGAGCCTTAGAATTAAACCAACACGGGTTCAAATCTCAGTTTGGAGATTGGTACAACCGAGGCCGCTGAGAGCTGTGACTGCAGCTTTGTGTCCTCAAGAAACAGAATGGTAGCAGCTATCACACAGAGTTATTGTGAGAGGAAAGCCGAAGATAAGGTTTATAAAGCACTCAGTGCAGTGCCTGGGAGAGAGTAGGAGCTAATTAAACGTGAACTCCATCCCTTCTCTGTGGAATACCTCCGCAGCTAAAATGCTTCTTTATGCATCAAGGAATTAACACCACTGTTATGAGATTAATTCACAGCGATGCACATGAAAACAGTGATTCAGATATGGTAAAAAACTATAATTAAAGTATCTAGTATTGTTTGATTACAGGGTTGGCTCCAGTCACTTTAGCACTTTGTGGGCAGAGAGCAGGCAGCCTAGAGGCAAAGTGTAGCTTTATATGCTAAGAGGTTTCTGCCCACTTCCCTGGGCAATGTGGTGCTTATTTCTCTGATCCTTGTTTTCCGTGGAAGAGCTGCACCTCAGTGGAGTGGAACAGAAAGAGAAATTTACATTTAGTGAACACCTACTATATGCCAGGCCCTTTCCAGACTCATCCTCACTTCCTTCTGGAGATTCCAAAAGGTTAGTATAGAGCACTTGTAACTGCATTTGAGAACCAAGAATGCTGAGGCTCAGTGGTAAACTTCTCCAAATGTCATGCTCAGTGAGGGATGGAGGTAGGATTTGATTTAAGTCCCCTGAACTTCAAAGGCTGTCTCCTATTTTAGGCACCAAAATTACAGCTAAGTATGTAACCGACAACATTTTAAGTAGTTTCAATGTTCCTGCAAAGGCTGCTGGTTAGCCATTCAATTCTGTGTGCTCCTGTTTTACTAACAAAAACCATGTTTTCAATCCTGTAGCAATGAATCCCACTACAGAGCAGAATGCCTCAGTTCCCTTCACAGCTAAGAAAGCCAGGTGATCCAACAAATGATTGGTTAGGACTAGGAAGAAATCTCCTGAAAAGCTAGTGATTCATTTGGGGGATGATACTTTATGTCCTGTGTCTCTCACTTCTTCCCTTTTTTTTCTGGCAGAACCAGAGATTGAACTCAGGCCCTTGTGCTTACCAGAGAAGCACTTATTCTACTGAACCATCTCCCTGGCCCCTCACTTTTTCTTTTGCTGCTGGTCCAAAATATGACTGAGAGCTAGTGCCAGCAGTCACTGTGAAACACAAGGTTCATGAGGAGAATTTGAGATGAGAAACAAATTCTAAAGATGATACAGTAGGAAGTTAGAGGTAGGAAGCCTTGGGTTTCTAACAACTTGCCAGTGAGGGGTTCCGATGTTCAAGTTTCTTTTAAATGAGAAAGAAATAAGCCTAACCGAATTATGCCACTCTTTTGTTGTGATTGCACCTGGACATAACCTATTTCACCCACAACTTCTTACTTTACCCTCCAATATTTCAGTCTCCTGGCCTGCCTGACCGGCCCCACTCTGGGGCGTGCTGAAACAGTGATTGAGACTGGGCATGGTGGAACGGTCCTGTAATCCCAGCACTTTGGAGGCTGTAAACAGGCAGATCACTATGAGTCCAAGCTATGCAGTGAGACCCTGTACATACTACCCTGTACACCCTGTCCTAAATACAAAAGAAAACCAAATGAACTCTACAATAGTTCTATGAAAATGGTTTTATTTTTATTCTCTGTGTGTATGTGTATATGTGTGTGTGTGTGTTCAGCTGAGATAATTGAGGCAGTTAAGCAAACTTGCCCTAGATCACTGAGTTAGTATGTAGCAGAGAGTAGATTTGAACTCAATCCAACTTCTGCAACACTCATGCTCTTAATAATCATATTAGATTGCCGAGTTGGACTCCACATCAAAGACTATTTTCCAAAGCTGAAGAACTTTCATGTCTCAGTGGAATTTTCCTTCAGAATCCAACTTTATTTCTGATGGCTCGAGCCCTATTTGCATCTGGCATGAGGTTAGTTTTTCGCTTTGTAAGAAATAACATTCTAATGGGTTTTTAAGGGCCCAGAAGACTTGTTAGCCATTCCCTGGCTGCCGCAGGACAAACTCATTAAAAACATCTGAACAAAACCAACAGAACTTGAAGGGCAACAAGAAAATGAAGATACTGTGGGTGGGGTTAGAGAATTCACCCAGTAAATCACGGATCGTGGAGGCCTGACTCACCCCACCAAAGTCGGGACTCTGTGTGGAGGATATTTTGCCTGTTTGCTTTTCCAAGATCCTATAGGTTGAGAGTGACTCTTGCAATCTCTTCCTTCTTCTATCAGAATTTCTGTCAATAAAACAGCTTGGGAATCCCTGGAGTTTTTGCTTAATAGAATTTTATTTCCCTTGTAAAAGAGTTTGCTAAGCAAATGAATGAAGCAAACAAAATTGGAGGAAAAATGTTTACAGAGCTAAAAGAAGCAAATTATTTGGCAGCCCTGCAAAAGTATCCAATTATAGTAAGATATAGTTTACTCTGAGTTCTATCATTTGGGATTTGCTTTTATTAATTGGATCTGTAAAATGGGAATAATCATCCTGGTATCTCAGGTTACTAGAGAACCCATGACATATACCTTTTTCAGGTGACATTAGACCCTGATTACCACAGAGGTAAGGATGCCTTGAGATGTGCTTGTATGTTATGGGCTCTAGGACTCAGGCTCACAAGGCTGTTCTCTTGTCTAGCCTCTGGGATGTAGACCATGGGAGATACAGAGACTATTTTTAAAATAATGAGCAGAAAGAATAGCCCAGGCATAGGACAGCAAGAATTGGCCCTGATATTTGCAAATATTCTTGCAGGTTTTCAGGTTACTTGGTATTAGGAATCCCTGCTTAGCAAATCTCCACAACCTCGGGCCCTACAACTGTGAACACCAGTTGTGTTGGATTCAAATTCTCAACCTTTGCCTACTTGACCATGTTGGTTAAATATTTGCAAAGGGGAACTAGTGGTCATACCTATAGCAGATTATGGTGAGGATTCAATCAGGTAATTCACATCAAGGGCTAGAAGAAAATCTAGCACATAGTGTTTGCCATTGCTCTGATAAGGTTTTCTTCTCTCTCTTTCTGGGACAGCCTTGTAATGGTGGCTTCTAGTCTTGAGGACTGGTACAAAGCAGGCTTTCTAATACTACCAGGCCAATAGAGAGACAGGCCCTAAGGGGATACCAAAAATAGGTAGACTTCCTTTAAAAGACTAGAGTTTAATGCTGAAGACAGGATCATTAGTCAGGCTTAAATCCTAATTTCTATGACCCTTAGCAAGAACTTAAGCACTCAGAACACTCATGTATATCTGTGTGCCTGTGAAGTTACTAAGTGACAGACTCCTCCTTCTTGGGAGTCTGAACGCCATACCCAGTGCTCTGTTCTAAGGCTGTTCTGAATGCACAGGCTGCTTAGAGACATGGACCAGGCAGGTTCATTGAGAGAAGATCTGCCTAACCCCAAATTTGAGTGGCTACAAACAACAACCTGTCATTTAGCTAATGACATGGAGAGTTGCCAATTTGGTCTGGCCTTAGCGGGGCAGTTCTGCTGGTCTTTAATGGGTTCATTCATACATCTGCAGCCAGCTGCCTGGGTCTGGAGTTAGCTAGCTGATGTTGGGGTCATGAGAATAACAGGGTTACATTTGACTCATCACCCAGAAGACAAGAGCAGGCTTAATTACATGGTGGCAGCATAGGATTACAAGAAAAGCAAAAGAAGCTATGTCCAGTATGCAAAACCACCTCAAGCATCTGTTTACATCACAGTGGCTGAATCTGTTGCCTTCTGTTGCTGGACAAAATTCCTGACACCCACAACTTACAATTTTGGATTATGATTTCAGAGGATGCAGTCCGTGGTTGGCAGGCTCCAAGGCAAGAATACCATGGTAGAAGGGCAGTCAAGGCCAAGTCATAATCCTGAAGGTCATGCTCTCATCGTCCTCCCAGACATATCCAGAAGTGTGCCTTACCAATCTCCTAAGTATCCCTCAAGCTAATGAAGTTGACAATCCAGACTGAGTTGACAATCAAGACTTTGGCCATCACTGTGGCCAAAGCAAGTTATATAGATAAATTCAGAGTAGGATAATGAAGAGCTACCCAAAGATCTTCACGCAGGGAGGTTTGAAGCAATCAGAAGCTGTACTATTCCTTCAACAACTCATCACCCTCGCCCTAGGACCCATTTGGGAAGAAATGTTTCTGGAATCACCTTTCACACATGAGGCCAATGTGACTTTCCTCTTGACAGACTCCAAGGAGAAAGCATGTAGTCTAGCAGTCCAGGCAGTCTGAATAAAGAAATTCTTCACAGCCAATTGAAAGACGGTGTCTTGCATGTGGGTTTCCTCAATCTGTGGATTAGTGTTTCAGAATACTGGATTTCTAAGTCCCTTTAAGACATGGTATTCATTGAATCTATGCATTTGCATTCTAGATAGAGAATAGCTGGAGCTCAACCCAAGGAAACTCAATTCCCTTCTCCAGTGAACACACAGGAAACTTCAGCCCAAAGCGAGGAGCAAAGTGGTCAACCATGGGGATTATCATATGACTGTGGATTAAAGTGCCTGAAGACATAGGTAGTCCCTGGTCTTCATCTCCTGGAGATGATCCGGAGTAGACTGGACAGCTAGATTTGAAAATGATGTGATGCTGCGATTTTAATTTTATTTGTATAAAAGGACACCAGAATTTTCATATTGCTCCCAAGGAGATTCTGATTCACAGGATAAGACATGCACAAATGCATAAGCAATGAGTATTTAGATTAAATTCAATAACAGCAAATCAGCACTGATGTGAACAAATCAAAGTACTTTTATACACCATATCTTTTTATCTGTAGCCAGAAGGTTTGCTCCAACAAAGAGAAGGACAAAAGCTAAGAGAGCTAAGAAAAGTTGCTCAAAATCACTTCCCACCAGTAAATGTTCAAGCGTCATTTGTTCAGTCCTTCAACCTTTTCATTTTCTTCCCTAAAGAAGCTTCCGCCAAGTGTGAGGAAGGACAGGTCTTCACTATTCCTAGATTACGAGCACACCAAATTCACCCCCTTGCAGGTCTGGATGAAAATTAAATTGGATAATCAATGGGACGCTTAGTGAAGTACTGGATCCTAGAACCATGCCCCGAAGTCTGGGAAATATTATTTGAAGGAAAAAGACATGAAACTTTTAAAGTTGAGCCCAAGCACAGAGAATTTAAAATGCCCAAGCAGAAAGGAGCACAACAAGAGAGTCCTGGAGGATTGGATCCTGCCAGCGTTTCAAGATCCCCACTGAAGGGGAGGAAATCTTGAACCAAGGGTTCCTCAGGGATCCCTGAAAGGCCAGGCAACCACCCTTGTGCTCCTCTTCCTACCGCTGAGGCCAGGGCTGGGGAGTTCCTTGAAATCACTGCTCTTTGGAAGCACTACACATTTCTGGAGACTTCCAAGGGATTGCTGTGCTGAGACCAGAGCAACACCTGCACTCCCAGGAGGCCTGGCAAGGATAAGCACGGCATGCAGGAGTTAATCCCCTCTCTCTACTCTGTGCTCCCACAGTCCTTCCTGAGGGCCCTCTTGGGCAAGACCTGAAACAGCTCACACAGACTGTCACTCACACATGGCAGACATGTGGTCTCCAGAAAACATTCAGCTAATTCTTGCCTGGCAAACTCTCGGAGCGCAGGTCACACCCAGCCGCTCGGTACCTTGGCTCTGAGGACATGACACTTAGCCAGATCCAATGTATGCCCTTGCGAATTCTAAAGCATGTCAGACCCTGGCCACCCACGGGAAGGGACCGTGAAGAGGCCCTTTGCAGGTCTCCCTCAGACTCTCCCCCTCTCCACGAATGCCAAGCATCTCTGATGAGCTCTTGGAAAGACAGACTTAGAGCAGGATGGAGGAAGCGGGAACACTCTCTGAAAGAGGATCTCCTCCAGCAGTTGTTCTAAAGTAATAAGCTGATAAAGCAATCCTGAAGAAAGTGCCAAATGGAGATTAAAGGTAGAGGAATGAGAGGCATCGTCAAGGCCTCAGATGAAAACCAAGAACATGTGGAACAGGTGCTCTGCCTGCAAGCAGTGTAAGTACACTGGGAATGACACTGAGCAGGTTCAACAGCCTCTGCTGCTGCTAAAACATGGCTGTCCCTGGGCCCAGGCCTCTCTCCAAGCATAGGCAGGAGCAGGACATCTGTTAGAGAATCCTCAAAGCTCCCCAACACACTCCATTAACTGGGAGGCCTTGTATCCTAATAGCTATAGGAACCCCAGGAAAATGATTTCGCACAATAAGAAGAGGACCCAGCATTCAGAGTGGGGTCAGGCTTCCAGGTGGGCTGAGGACCTATGGCACCGCCTTCAAGTCTGATGCTGCCTCCCTCTCTGTTCCTCTGTCATCCCTGCAGACCTATCCCAATCTCACACTTGCCTCGACCCCTTCCTTGCTCTCTCCACCCCCCACGTCATGCCCAGTGTGCAACAATGCCACTGTACATGTATGAGCACGCTGCCACAGTTCCCTCACTTGTGGCCATGGTATCTTCCCTATTCCAAAGCTTGTGAGAACTGAAAAAAAAAAAGAGCTTAGATCAAAGCCCAGTTTGTCAACAAGATTTAGTAATAATAAAAATAACTCTTGCCAGTGGATATGACTTAAGACTTGCTTCCCTTAGGCAAGATGTTGGAAAGCAGGAAGTGACAATGTCTTTTTCATCTCTCAGTCCTGATAGCCATAAACTCACCTAACTGATGCTCAAGCTTGAGAGGATATGTGATTAATGGATGCAAAAGTGGCAGGGGCCAGTGACAAGAGCAGTCACTGAGCCCACAGCAGCACCCTGCTCATGACCCCTCTACCGGCCTGGCCATCTTTGGGGGCCACCTACACCATGGCTCTTAAAACTGCCCAAACTAGGCACTGGATTCCAGCCACCTCAGCGTCAAACAGCCACCAGAGAGGAAGCTGCATGAGCTGACTACATTGTGGAAACAGCTCTGAGGCCCTGCTGCTGTACAGATGGAACCAGGGTGCCCGGCAAAGCAGCGGTTCAGGGTTTCTGCAGTCCCAGCCCTGCCTTGGGCACCCATTAAAGCAATAAGCCTGCCACTTTCGACTCCTGCCTTGTCTTTCATGCATCTCAGCACGGACAGTCCATAATGGATGTCAGACCTCAAATTTCTTATCATGTTGTTTATATCTAATAAGTGAATTGCCCTGATTTTTTTTAAAGTCAGCTTTTAAAAATACTGTGTTTGAACATCTGTCAAGGGCTGGGGATTAGCTGAATAGGCACTGGATGCCAGGATATTATATTCTCTCTTATCCTTTATACTGTAATTATCTTGATCCTCAAACAACTCAGCACCAGTTACAACCACTTTCTCAGACTTGTTGTTACTGCAAATTCAAAAAATTATTTTATTTGAATCTAAATTAAACTGATATGTAACAAGATTTTTTTTTCATGAGAAGCCTCAAAAAACAGTATCTGCAGATGATTAAAAAACAGTAAAACATGGACAATTTCAAAGTTTATTTCAAGAACAAACTCATGAAAATTCATCTAATTATGCAGCAGTGTACCAAAAATAATCTTCTCTAA
This sequence comes from Ctenomys sociabilis, assembly GCA_004027165.1. Classification (NCBI taxonomy): domain Eukaryota; kingdom Metazoa; phylum Chordata; class Mammalia; order Rodentia; family Ctenomyidae; genus Ctenomys; species Ctenomys sociabilis. The sequence continues at coordinate 28,037 of PVKA01008564.1, forward strand.
ACCTAAATTTGTTTAACAAAACACACAGTCAGCTAAGCCAAATGAAAGCAAACGTGTGTGCATGGCATAGTCGGCCCCTTTCCTCGGCTGCTCCAGTGGGCACAAGGGCTTGGCATGGTGGGAAAGCCTGTGGGTGGCATAGGAGTCCTGACACTTCGCTTGTCCTTGTTAGTCTTTGGGCGTCTACTGCTGGCATGAGTGGGCACCCTTCCTGGCAGCATGGAGAGTAGAGTGGGAGCACTTAGGGCATTTACTTGGAACATAGTAGAGGGAAGAGGCCACCCAGATATCTGGCACATAAATACTGCATCTGGCAATTATTAATTCTAACATGACGACACCTACTGGGTATTGAGCCCTTGTACTGGGTCAGGTGTTTAAGAGACTTGCATTCATTTTATCCATCAATCAATATAGCAAAACGCAGAGTTGCTGCTGTTGCTCATACTTGACAGAGGCAGGAACTGAGGTTCAAAGGTGAATTGGCTGAGCTGAGATTTTAATGTCTCAGCTCAAGTATCGTGTTCTTACTCAGCTGCATCCCATGTATGGCTCCAGTCTTGAGCCAGGCATTTCAGGGAATCCACAGGAATTTCTACTGTCCCATCCCCAATAAGGTTCTGATTGCTTTCTGTATCTCAGTGTGCCCCAAAAATGGAGAACACAAAGCTTACATTGTGGTAAATCTTCAATAAAATCAAGATATTCCGTCAGATTTGAGTGCCCTGAGAGGATAGAAAGCATAGCTATTGTATTCACAACTGCATTCCTAGCATCTCCTACCACAGTGCTTTTGCTAAATCCAGCAAGACTAATAATGTGAAAGTGAAATGAAAATTAAGACAAGCCTCTTTCCTATAAAGATATTTATAACTCATTTGAAAAAAAAAAAAAACTAGGGCAGATGAGAGAAGAAACCAGTGAATAAGTCATCGAGGAGATGCTGATTCACTGCCAGAGTGACAACCCATCAATAATGTCATGCTGGAATTGTCCCACCAAGCGTTAGTCATTGAGTTCTGATTTCAGTGCTGCAGTTTCTTACCTGTATGGCAGGGGAGGCTTTCTAACTATTTAGAGCTTCTGGAGGAGATGGTTCTTAATGATCCCACTCGGCTTCTCTCCATATACTATCACAAGTCTCGCTGGCATTGAGGAAACACTGCCACACGCTGTATAAAGTGTCACAGCCACCATCATTTCTGAAAGTGAAAGCAGGAAAAGCAAGCTGACCTCACTGGAGGGAACACTGAGGCTGGAAGGAGCTGCCCGCTGTGCTGCTGTGCATTGGAATGTGCTCCAGGAGGAGAACAACAATCAAGACCAACATCAAGTTCAAATCTTAGGCTTCCAGAAGAAGACCTGATATCTTGTCTGAATACATCCCATTACTCCTGATGTATTCAGACAAGATACTCCTGAAAAAGCCCCTATTCTTCAGACCCTGGTCAACCCTCATAGACCCGACTTCTGTCCCCACATCTTATCCTCTTGGCCACACATGGTTATGATCATTTAGTTCTTGATGAGAGTGTGCTCTCTCAGGCCTGCTCTGCACACACTGTTTATTTCTTGGAGAAGCCCCCAGAAAGGAGCCCAATGTCAGACCTTCTGAGAGGCCTCCTGGTCTTGTCCCCTGATGCTGGATCCTGGCTGTTTTGTTCTCTCCCCTGGTCCCAGTTGTATTTGGACACACAATCCACCAGGCACTCCTTTTGCAGAGCTGTGACAAATTTCCAGTGATCAGGAGTTTATGGAGGGTAGGAACCTCCCCTTGCCTTCTATTGGCTCTGTGTCTCTGACATGGCCACCTGTGTTGCTGAGAGAGGTACAAGGACATAAGCAGGCTGGCAGCAAGAGACCAAATGTATAAAAGACTGTAGCACCCTGGGATGAGAGGAGATGTCCAGTGACAGGCTGTGAAGAATACTTATCTGGAAAACTTGTAGAAACAAAACACACACACACACACACACACACACACACACACACACACGGTTCCAAGGCAAAGATGGATTTAGTATGAAGTTCATATTGACAGTCTTTCACTTACATAGCCCTTTCAGGGACTTGAGAGGAGCTCTAGAAATTTCTTATTCACAAATTTGAGGCTTAAAAAGAAGACAAAACCTTTCCACTTGCGATGAGTTCAGGCCCCACAAAAGCAGCTCAACTGCTGGCTCCAGGATCCCCAGTTTCAATGGCATTCCGACGCACAGATTCAGAGGTCGCTTGCTGCTCCTCGAATCCACAGAGCAGAGCCATTACCACCACAGAAAGAACAGCAGAAGTGCAGTCATGGGTTCTATCATGAGGTCAATCCAGATTTGAGAAAAAAATCTCTGGGCTGAGCCACATGCAAAAGTTCATATTCAAAATAAAGTTGTGGCCTGGGGAGATAGCTCAGTGGTCTGAGTGCCTATGTGGCAAGTGGTAGGACCCAGGCTTGATCCCCAGTACCACATGCCATGCTGTCCCTGAAACCAGGAATGGTGGTGCATGTCTGTAATTCCAGCAATGGGGAGGCTGAGACAGGAAGATCATTATGAGTTCAAGCTGTGTAGAAAGACTTTGTATCAAAAAGTTGTGAAACACTGACCTAAAGAGTTTCTCTGGTGGTCTTTGTGCATGAGGTGATTTCTAAACTAAAATAGAGACCGATTGCATTGTATGAACACTCCAAGAGGGAATGCTCCATCCTAGAATGGTGTGCAGAAGTAGAGAAGATAATCCAAGATGAACTGTTTCAGTGGAGGAAGGGAAGAAGCCAGGCAGGGGGCTAAGATTACACATGCAGGAGTAGGGTTCTGGATTCTAAGTAGATAGGAATGCAGCCTTGGGGTGTCCCTCAATGGGATATGAGAAACGGAGCTCAGGATTCCCACAGTCACTATTCCTTGTGGCCTCCAGGCCACCAGGGCTCTTGTTCAACTCATTCCTGTGATCCAACTGCAGCTGCCTACAAGACTGGAAAGGGGACAGGGTAGGGAGTGGAGAGTAATGTAGCAAAGTGCCAGCAATGTAGGAGGACTCAAACATTATACTTGACCCTTTAACATTGGGGTCAGAGGTCAAGGTCAGCCATTTCTCTGGGTTATCATCTAATGCACAGCAGATTTTCAATGCATGCTTAAGTGGAAAAAAAATTGCCAAAATGCACTTCATGGGGAATTTATCATTTGGCCTTACGGTGGGTTTTGTCAATGAAGACCTCAGTAATAAAGTGATGAGCATTTATTGAATGACAATCATGGTGCTAACTAAGCATCTCAGGTACATCAGCTCATTTAATCCCCCCAGACAGGTGAAGAAAAGCAGGCTGGAAGGTGTTGAATAGTTCAGTCAAAGACTCACAGACAATTCGGAAGCAGGGCATGAGACAGAACTCAGCAGCAAGAGCAGATCAAAGCGAGTGCTCAACCACAAGGACGCCTACACACGCCGCCAGCGCCCAGGTGAAACGGATTCCACCAGGAATTGTTCATTTGGCTTCATCCTGCTCTTCCTACCTCCTTGTTCCAGGGTTAAGAAGAGTCAAGATCGTGTTTCATGTTGATGGAATGGAAGTCTTACCATGAGAGAAAGACTGGTGATTTAGTTCAACACTTACAGAGGCAGAAATGAGAGTCCAGAGAAGTTGTTAGACTTTCCCCGAAGCATGAGAGCAGCACAACAGGCTTCCTGTTGGGTTTCTTAATTCTTGTAACAGTAGCTTGTATGCTAAGACAGGATGAAGACAAATATCAAAAGCCTGTGGTCAGGTGGTTTGTTCTATCTTTACTTTTTCATATCCTGTCCCAAGCATCAGCTCTTTCTCTTTTTTCATCCTTCCTTCCTTCCTTCCTTCCTTCCTTCCTTCCTTCCTTCCTTCCTTCCTTCCACAAACATTTATTGGTGAACCTTAGTGAAGTAAGTAGTACTCAGGGAAGTGACAGGAATTTAGCAAGTATAAGAAAAAACAAATGCTAGGGATACAGCTTAGCCACACAGCATCTGCCTGGCAAGATAAGGGTCCTGAGTTTAATTGCTAGTACCACACACACAAATAAAAACAAATGAATGAGAGAGAAAAAGAAGAAATAAGAGTAATAGAGAAAGATAGAAGGAGGCAGAGAGAGAGAGAGAGAAATGGGAAGAAGAAAAGAAGAAAGGGAGTAATGGAGAAGAATAAAACAAAAAATAACTTGAATTAACCACTTGCTGTTGGAAAAATCACTTTTCCAAGACTTTGGCAGAATTGGTTTAATCTGCACAGACCCCTACAAGGTGCTCACTTAATATCTCCATCTTATAGAGGAAGAGCCTGTAGCACAGATAAGTGAAATAAATGACCCAAGGTCAGAGAGCAGGGAAGTAGTGAGATCAACAAGCAAACCTAGTAGGTATGGCTTGAGAGACCCTGCCTGGCAGCTAGGAAGGTATCCGTGTATGCTTTCATCTGTTCACATGGAATCCAGAAGCGGAGGAGATGCCTGCAGGGACATTACTGTCTCTGAGAGCCTTCATCACTCCTCCTTGGCTACTCTCCGGAGGACTACCCACATGGATATTTAGGGATGTTCAACAGGAAAGACAAGAAGACAGATATGCACTGCATCCCTGAGCACAGAAGCAGGACATGGAGGATCACAGGATTAGAGCCAGGCGGGCTGGCTTAGCTGTGCCCCTGCACTCCCTGGCTGTGACCCAGGACGAACCAACCATTTCCTCAATTGTCTGGCTCCTTGCCTGGAAAACAGGAGCAGGAATCAGTTCTACCCCGTCTACTTCAGAGGATAGAAGGAAGGTGAAAATAGCTTAGGGCACTGAGGGACAAAAGCAGTGTGGACACAGCTACACTTCTCCTGTGCTGAACTCTGTGCAGATGTTTGTTTCAAAAGAGAGAAACTCCTCATGGGGCCTCCTCTTAGTATGAGGATGTCAGAGAGAGTCCAAAGAGAAAGGCTTAGAAGATAAGCACTTTATGCTGCATGAGAAAGGTAAGTGGCAGAATCTTTGGGATGCTCAGAGAAGCGGTCCCTATTGCCACTTTAAAGAAAAGGTAAATCAGGCAAAGACTAAGTAACTGATTCCTAGGCAGCCCTGTGAGAAACGTCGGTGGGGGCTCACTCCACGACGACAGGACGACGGCTCCAGAAGGTAGGGAAGTCGAAGCATGCTTTGTTCAGCCTGGGTGAGACATCCGGCCTGTCTGACCCTGGGAAAATCATGAGCAGTGACTGGTCCTGCATCTGGCCTCGCGAGTAGCCAGGCACAGTCTTCCAGTCCAGGAAGGCCTCTAAAGCAAACGAGGTGAGGTCAGACAGGAGCAAAGGGTTGGCCTGAGTCCTGCTGTCCTCGAGGAGTGCAGCCAGGCTGGAGCTCCTGCACTTCGAGTGGCCTGGCAGGGTGGTCCCCGCACAGCTGCCAGGCGCGGCCCAGGCACCGGGAACCCAGGCTCCAGGAGACAGACCTGCGGGCCCATGCCCAGGGATCCACCGACGGCTGAGCCAGCAGCGGCTTCCCCAGGCCCGGCGCGTCCGGTCTGCAGTTCCCGGCTGCGGGCAGTAGGTGGCAGTAGGTCGTGAGAAATGCGGGCCGGCGCGGGGCCCTGGCGGCCGAGACCCAGCCGGGAGAAAAACGTGGCTGGGCTCAGGCTCGGGGCGCGGAGAGCCGCGCCCGGGTGGGGTGGGCCGCGCGGACGGACGCTCAGGCCGCGGGGCGCGGGCGGCAGCGCGGGCTGCGGGAGCCCGGGCGGGTGCCGCGCGGGGCCCCGGCACCCTGGCGCCCTGCTGGGCGGACGGCGGCGCGGCGTGGGGACTCAGGTCCCGGCCGACGGCTGCTTCAATTTTTCACTCCAGCAGAAGCCTCCGTCCGCAGGGGCGCGGGGTGCGCGGCGCGGACGGCCGAGGTGGCGCGGTGCCCGCCCGGTGCCGGCCCCGCACTCCCCGAGCGCCTGCCTGGGGCTTCCGGGTCTGCGCTTCCGCGGGAGCGTCGTGGCAGGGACAGGCGCTGCCCGGCGTGCATGAGGGCCGTCAGGGTCCGGAGACCCCCTGAAGTCCCCAGAACGGGCTGCGCCCCGTAGCCTGGATCTGCACCCCGTGCTTCCCGCGCGGAGTCTCGGCCTCATCTCACAACCTTTAGAAAAAGAAGCACGTTCACCACCCCGTGAGGCCCGCAGGAGGGGTGTTTACAGAGACAGAAGAGGAAACCTAGGCCGCGGAGGGGTGCAAAGGGGCCCTTGCACTATCGGAGCCGACTGGGTCTCGAACCGGTGCACCGGGCAGCTCCGGCTCGCTCGCAAGCAAGCAGGCAGCCAGCGCGGCTCCGACCGGCGAAGGAAGCAGCCAGGCCGCTCTTTCCCTCTCCCTCTGCTTGGCAGGCTGAGCGAGAACAAATTAATTCACGCTGTCTTTACATTATGTATAATGCTGCATGATTTTATTTTGCTTCATTCCCGAAATCTTTTACAGTAATTAGTAACCGAGTAAAATATAAAAATTAATGCAATATAACACTTTAATGTTAATAATACACCATCCTGTCTAATTAATAAAATCTGTTGTTTCCAAGCACGATTATTTATTTGACAAATTGATAGCACACATCCTGTTCATACCCTCTTCCCCAGCTCCCATCCTTTCAGTTTATTGAATAAAATTGTAGCAGGAAAATAAACAGATTGTCTTCTGACCTGACAAGCAAGTGAGAAATAAACCCTTCACTCATACATCCCTAATTGTTCTCTACAATATTCTCTAACACATGTCCAGATTGAGAAAGAAAGGAATCTCTCTCCGTGTCTCTCTGTGTCTCTCTCCGTCTCTGTCTGTCTGTCTCCATCTCTGTCTCTCTCCGTCTCTGTCTCTGTCTGTCTCTCTTTCTGTCTCTCTGTCTGTCTGTCTGTCTGTCTGTCTGTCTGTCTGTCTGTCTGTCTGTCTCTCTCCCTCTCTCTCTCTCACTCGCCTAAAAAGAGACCTAGCTCTCTGTTTCATCTGCGTGGTATATATTTGTCTCTGGCCAGCTTGGGAAAACGAATTTCAGGACTGCATTCAGAAATTCTGCTGCCCTCGCTAACGGAGTGACTGCTCTGCCCGCGGAGGGAGAGGAGGTCAGGATGCCCTGCGCTGCTGCTGAGTCTCCCAGGAACCCTGGACCTTCGGAGATAGCAGTAGGAGAGAATTAAAAAGCGAGCAAGGAGCAGCGCTGAAGCCTGGCCATTAGAGATTGGCAGAAGGAAAGGGAAGAAAGGGTTAGGGCAGGAGACCCAGGGCAGCAGTGTGTGTGGCTAGGGCTGGGGACAAGGAACGATGTCTGTCGTGACTGTCTGAGGAACTTGGGATGAAACACTGATCTAATTACAGCCCCAAACGCAAGCTATTTCATGTAACAAGGGGACATTTTATATGGTTAAGTGTGAAAATATAAAAGCATTTTAAAGCTATAAATAGAGCCTCAGAGACACGCAGAGGTACAGAGACAGACAGATGGAAAAAGAGAGGAAAGAGAGAGCTGGGGAGAGAAAAAGCAAGACAGAAAGAGAAAGAAAAAAGATCCACCATCTGCAGGTTATTTCATAGCATTTTTCTCTGAAAGAAAAATGATGTGATGTGATTCGCGTTCGGGGAGAACTGTGTTTTGCCCAGCTTTCAAGCTACATTTACTGTAATAAAAAAAGGAAAAAAATCCAAATGCACACAGGTGAAGAAAACCCCCCTCTCATGCAAGCCGGCCTTCACACAGAGCTGTGCATACATGCACGCGTGCACAAACGCACACGCACACACCCTACTTGCACAGCATCCACATGAGTCTCCAGGGTTCCTTCTGATGAAACATCCCACACTCCTGTGTATGTTAGGCCACCACCACTCCACACAGGCACACACATGCGTGCGTGCGTGCGTGCACACGCACTTGCGTACACCCTCCGTGCACGCATAGGGAGCAAGGATGCGCACGCCCTGTGAACTCAGGCCACTGTGCCAATGCAGCCAGGCACCAGTGCAGGGACTCCCAGAGAGGCTTCCTGTGTCACCACAGCAGCTGCTGCTTGTCACTGGCTGGCTCAGTACTATCTTTTTATCACTTCCACCCCATCTGTTCCTTCCGATCCATCTTCCGCCCCCATCATCATTTATGCTAATGCATTATTTTTAAAAAGGTCCGGAGTTCGATCCTTAGTACAGCAATAAATAAATAAATAATTTAAACAAGATTTACCCACACAAGTTATTATCTCCACTTAGTAGAGGAGGACACAGATAATCTCTAACACGGAATAGTTGGTATGTTCAATAAAAACTAGCATTTACTGAACACTCTTGGTAGACCAAGGACTATTTAAATACTTCACGGGTATGCTTCATTGAATCATCACCATAACTCCATGAACAGGGTCTATTTAGTGCCTGATGTGACAGACGCAGAGTCTGATATTCAGAAGGTATCTGTAGTGTGCCTAAGAGTACACAGTACATGTGTAAGGACTGGGGTTTGAACCCACAACTGTATCGATTTGGATTTGGAGCTGCCCAAAGCCTACCCCCAGTTGCAGCTGTAGCACTCAACAGCTGCACTACCATGGCTAACATTTCTGAGGCTCAGTCTCCACAAGTATAAACCGCAGATTCAAGTTTTTACCATGTTAGGTTTGCGTGAATGCCGCCAAGCATGTCTTAGGAGGATAATGAGGTCTGCTTTCCCCCTTCATTTTCCCTTTTGTCATTCTTGCCTTAGTCCCTCCTCCTGGAAGATAATGTCACTGGCACAGCTGCTGCTAGCACACTTTAGGGTTCTGAGATTTGGCTTCACCATTTGCAAAAGGATGAAATAATAGGGACTGGTAAGGATGCCGCGTGAAGGCAGCGAAGGTCAGCGTGGTGCCCAGCCCATGGGAGGTCTGGAAGCAGAGGAGGGAGGAAGGGCGCAACACGCGCAGCTGCTCCCCAAGTACCAGGCCCCAGCAGCTCTCAGGCCCAGGAACTGCCCTGCCGTGGGAGTGCGGGAATGTCCCCGTGGTCACTGACTGTCCTGAAGACCTGCTCAGTGCCATCGATCAATATGTTTTATGATAGATCTAATTAAGCTCTCTAACGAGGGATCAGGAGATAACAATTTATCCCAGAGCCATCACTCATTAAAATGCTATTTCAGGAGATGACATCTTTCCAGCCTTAATTGGCGGAGTTCTCGTGACTGGAATCCCTTGGGAACAGAGATGCCCCCTGTCGTTTTCTCATCACCTCTGTGGTGACAGGGCGCAGAAGAGGCCCAGGAGGAACATGAATTTGCCAAGTGTTGCGATAGCCCAGGCCCCGTGCATTCCCTGCTGCTGTTGGCTTCCTGGAGCAGGTGAGGCTATGAGGCATATTGGACGGAGGCCGAGTCAGGATGAAGAGCTCAGAAACGCAGGCAGCTCCATAAAGCCCTGGGCATGGACCTGGGAAAGGAACCACTTCTGTACAGCCCTGGTTTCTTCTTCTGTAAAGAGAAGGCTTTTCTGCCTCCCTTTTGGGTAACTTAGAAGATAAAAGACATTTGGGGCATAGAGCATTAGGGCAGTGGGAAAGACAGAATCAGAAGGGAGATGCTCTAGCTTTCAATCCCTGTCCTATACTCACCTGTTGTGTGACTTTGGACAAATTACTTTGCATCTGTGAACCCTGGTTTCTTCATGGGCAAAATGATGTAATAATCAATGGTGCCTTCTTCAGTGCAATTCTTTTGAAACCAGCCTTTATGATCAATCTGGTGTGTGAGAATCCTGGGGCCAGAGATGAGAAAGGACTTCACCAGTTTTCTGAAGTAGCTTGTGATATCTGTGTATCTCAGAATATTATGTATGCCAAGGACAACTTGTAAACCCACAGAGGGCCAAGTAACATTGCTGGCTACATCAACAAGGCAGGAAGAAGAATCTGAGTGAGATCTTGGGTAGGAGGCCTTTTCTAGATGTTGAAGAGAGAAATACCATTCTAGAATGAGGCAGAAGTGAGAAGCAGAAGGCCTGGGGAGGGAGGGCTAAGAGCTAGAGAGAGAGAGAGAGAGGAGTACTGGGTGGCAGAGAGGGGGTGCTGCACAGAGGGGGCATAGGAAAAAGAGCAAGAAGCTAAAAATCTAAACAGAAAGCAGAAGGCAAGTTAGGAAGGCCCTTGAAGGTTATCCAAGAGTATTTAGAATTTAAAGTCACTGACAGCTCACAAAGGAAGCATTTAGTGAAGTTTTAGTAAACTGCACAGAAAGAAGAGGAAGGCAGATTCAGGTACTTCTGCCAGGATAGGGCATTGGGGCTTGAAAAAGTGCCTGACAATACCAGGAAGTTCTAGGGCTCTATGTGCTAAATGCCACGGCATAGGGGGTGAGGAGATGGCTCAGTAGAATAAGCACTTCCCTGGCGGCCACAAGGGCCTGAGTTCAATCCCTGGTTCCACCAAAATCGATAAATAAATAAATAAATAAATAAATAAATAAATAAATAAATAAGCCACAGCATTGTGGGAAACATGACAGGGGTTATAAAATGGCAATGAAATGAGCAATGTCTTGAATTTAGGGCTACTTTCCTCCTGAGACTGAAAGTGGAAGGAGGAGAGTAAGATGTGTGGAGCTGCCATCCTGTATGAAGAATGTGGCATTTAATTAGCCATGCAGTGTGATTGTCACCATTTACCAAGTGATGCAGTTGAGCCTCAGAAAGAGTCAGAAGCTTCTCAAAGGTCATCAGCGAAGAAGGGCACAGCTGCAATTCAAGCTGTAGTCTCCTGGTACCAAGTCAGGGTATCCACCACTGTAGTGTATCTCACCAAGTGCTGTCACCTGGGACACCCCAACCCTCACTGTTCTGAGGTATAAGAAATTTAGACTAAGTCTGAAAGAATTCTGCAAGTGTCCTGCTGTGGATACTCACCCTCCCGATGCGACCCTGTTGTGACAGTGACAGTATGGAGAGCATGTTTTCGAGGACCTGACTCCAAGCTCCCTGGGGGCAGGTGTGACCACTGCTGGATCTTCGACTTTTGAGGAGGATGAAGGTGGAAGGTAGAGCCATTTTCCTGCCTTAATCAAAAAGAGAGGGGAGGGAGGGAGGGGGGGAGGGAGAAGAGGAAGGAAGAGGCTCAAGTTTTCAAGTGTTTTTCAGGCAAAAAAAAAAAAAAAATGGGAAAAAAGCATGGTTAAAAATAATTGAAGAAAGAAAGTAGCCCTAAATATGAAATTGTTCAGATATGTGTTTGTAATGAAACTCAAAATGCTGGTGACAGCTACTACTTACACTGTTTAAAAAGTTACAATTAGTACCAAAAGGCTTGGATGAAGAAAACATCATATCATGGGCGTATTTATAAAACAACTTCCATCAGCCGAAGGAAAAATGGACAGAACTCTATTACAAGCTTTTTATATTTGAAGAGCAATTTCTAATAATATATCCAGAAGCCATTTCTGAAATTGACTTAGTGTGCATGATCTGGGATTAATGTTTTCTGCAAAATCACATGCTTGTTTGAATGTAAACATTCTGCACTTCCGTTCCACCTCCTGATTCAGAAGAAAGCACCTCCAATGTGTAAAATGATCTATCAAAATTAATTGTGAATGCCTTAATCCAATCAAGTCCACCTCATTAGGCAAACATTTAAATTATTAAGTTAAATAGTAGGATATTTCAATATAGTCTTGTTATGCTATTTTTATGACAGTACAAATGCCATCTACCAAAGGACTCAGCTTCTTTGCTTGCCGTTGTTAGTATGCCTACCACCTCGGCTGTTGCATTTCATAGGCAGTAGACATGGATCTAGGCACGGTCCGGTCCCAGGCCTCCTTGCCTCCTCAGAAATTACTGACTGAGGACCTACTAGGTGCTACAATCTGAAAGCTCTGCAAAACCTTCATAGCTTTGGTTATTAGTTACCTACTCATCTCTTTGGCAGATGTAGGAACTGAGGTTTTGAGAATTCTGGTGATTTGGTTTGCATGAATCACAGCAAATTTGTAGCAGAGCTCTGTGTAGAACCTTGGCTTTCTGCATCTGCTTCAGAGCCCCTGTCCTTTTCTTTTCCTGTCTGATCCCCTCTCTGTTTTCAATTCCAATACAGATATATAAATAAAATAAATCTGGTCCATGCTGTTCATGTTTTAAATAAGGAGAATTTTGCAAAATTCTTTTATCTCACATTTGGTACAAGATCGTTTCCCAACCTGGTTGTGCTGCACACAGATTTAAATAGCTTGTCCTTTCCAAGTTTCTCCAGCCAGCAAACAGCTATTCATCATTTCATATTTCCTTGAAGTCCAGCTCAGCAGAGACATGTATAGAAGAAATGAAATCTTGATGTCTCAGACTCCAGCCCCTAAGTGAGTCTCTGGTACGTGCATGTCTGGAGGAGGAAGAGCAGAAGTGGAAGTGAACAGGAGCTAAAGTAGTTTGGAGGCCTGGCCCTGGCCAGGGCCCAGAAGCCCATACTAGGTTCCTCCTGGGAAGCCACAGAACCTAGTCCTGCTATACCAGAGACCCTACCTCCAGCCATCTCCTCCACAGGGATAGGTCTGTGTTGTCTAAAGATTCAGTTGTCACACTGGTGGGACTCTGAAGGCAGGTCTAAGAAACCCTGATACCCTACCCTCCACTGCCCTGACATGAAATAAAGAACTTACAGTGTTCTTTCCACTGTTGCTTCAAAGGCAGACAAAGTTCTCTTTTCCTTATATCTGGAGACATTGCTAAGCTAGAGACAGAACAACCAAAAAGCTATTCCTATGGAAAATTACATTCAGGGAGGGCCAGAAACACAAAAAATCCATTTTGCAGAGATTGATTCTCTAACCTTGGCCCATGTTCCATTTCCTTCATGCCCTCCTTCCTCTATTTATATAGATAGGCAGAGGGGTAGGTGGATAAATAAAAAAAGACACATTTGGCCACATTGATATAAAGAGGAAATGTTAGTATCATAAGTCAAAATATTTTGTGATCTAAAAATTCTTCTTTGAATGATTTTTAAGAGGATAAAAACATTTCTTGTGAGCCCCTACATGACTTGTTGGCCCAGGGCACTCAGGCTACTGTGGCTCATGGCCGAACAGGCTATGCCAGCCCAGAGATGAGGAAGCCCAAAGAGAAAGAGCAGCCCACACCACTCCACTTTAGACAAGTGCTGATCAATCTAGTTCCTGAAAATATCTAGCTTCTTTGGTTCTAGGCAAGAAGGAGGAACCTCCCTGGACCTTTTATGTCTGATTTCTTGTCTGGGGACAAATTGAAAATTGTAAAGGTATAAGGAAGTGACATATTTTTTTAAAAAAAATACCAATCAAACTCAAGATTTTGAATATCATCACTGGAATGGAAAATGAACTTCATTCTTTGTATCAGAATTTGATTTTTCTGGCCACCAATATCCTGGTCCTATATGGATCAACACCGTGTCCTTCACATGCTGAAGCATAGCTCAGTAAGAGTCAAAGCTATCAAATACACATTCCAAAAGGGAAAATAAGTGCAGAAGAACTGCGATTTTATGACACAGAAGGACCTCTAAGAGCAGAAGACGTGAGAAGATGAGGCTCTACTGAAAGTCCCACTGGTTTTTGTTTAACAAAATATGGAACTAGAAACTCTTAAATAAACACAGCTGGTAGGACTGTCAGTGGGCACAACCACTCTGGGAGTCTGGCCTTGTGCCTGAAGATGGATAAGCATCCATAATGCCCCAGTGTTTCCATTCCTAAGGATTAGACTAAAATATATGAACCTTTGATCTTCAAAGATGTTAATTTAATTTTATTCAGCCCAATGCATAACCAACATGAAGCTCACATATGCTCATCAAAAGTCTTGTAGAAGACTGGTCTCACAGTTCTACTTAAAATAGTCAAAAAACAAGAGTGCACCAAAACCCAACCGCCATAATGTACATATATAGTGGTTTATGTATAAAATAAAATAGTGCACACAATGAGAAAAAATAAATTATAGCTCCATACAACTTATAAAATTAGAAACATTATATTGCTTGAAATACAGCACTCGGGAGGCTGAGGCAGGAGGATTGTTGTGAGTTCGAGGCCAGCCTGAGCTACAAAGTGAGCTTAAGGCCAGCCTGAACTGCATAGTGAGACCCTGTTTCAAAAAGACAAAAATAAATAAATAAATAAATAAATAAAATAAAAATATTGCTTGAAAGAAATCAAACACAAAAGGTAAAGAACACAATTATTCCATTTTTATAAAATTCAACAGCATATGCCATTATCCTTGTTATTGGGAATCAGAGAGAGGAGATCTTAGGCAAAAGGGACTGTATACCTTTTTAAAAAGTATATATTTAGTACATTTTTAAATATACTAAAAAAATTTAAAAACTATGGGTCTGATCTGTGTGGTGAAACCCTATCAACTTGGTTGATAGGGTTTCACCACACAGATGGTTTCACCACACAGATCAGACCCATAGTGATTCTCCTGTTTTCAGCCTCCCAAGTTCTGGGATTACAGTCAGAGGCCCCTAAACCCAGTCTCAATTGCTGTCTCAGCATGCCTCAGGGGCAGTGCCAGCAGAGCTGTCCAGGGATTGAATCCTCGTTCCTGTGCCTGCCTAAGCAGGTGCTTTAATCCACTGAGCTCCCTGCTCAGCCCAGTATCTACTCTCTTTAAAGGCACACAAAAGCCACATTCTTGATCTGACGGCCAATTTCATGGACTCATTCATGTTAAGAAAACTTACCAATATATAACCTATGATTTACACATCTTCCTGAATGTGCGTTTTTCCTTTCTTAAAAATGTTTACTTTAAACAAAAAACTAGTTGTGGAAAGATTTAGGTAGCTGCTGGAACAAAGACAAGAGCAGCTGGCTCCAAGAGGACCCATCCTTCTGGGCTCTTGATCTTGTTTGTGCCTCTGTAAACGTTTTGATCATTAGCGAATATGGGCTCTCTGCCTAGCGTCTTGCATGCTTTACATCACTTACTCCTGACTCAACAGCAAAGTGGATCCTCTTATCATCTCCATCTGATGATGAATGAGAAACTGGAGAAATGGATGCTTTGCTGTCCAACAAATGTACACTGCTAAACCCGACCTCATCCCTGTGTTTCTTCCAAGCCTGCATTCTTTGTGACCCAGACTCAGAGTGACTGGGGATACCCAGGATGGCTGAGCATCATAATTCCCTCTGATTTGGACCCAGATCTTGCTTTACTTCTACATTTGGTCTTTCAGGTTCCTATTCTCTTTTCTTGGCCATGCACACATCTCTGAGATGCCTTAGCAGGCGCCAGGACTCTACCACTGCCATTCTCTCACTTGCGGTAGCACGGACATGATTCTATGTTGCCAGTTAGGTGCAGGCCTAGTCAGTCTACTGTGGGGAGTTCCAGCTTCATGTTCCCAGCTTACTGCTCCTTTTGACTATGGTTCTGCATTATCCCTTAAAGGTGTCAGTGTGGATTTATGTGGAAATGTAGTATAAGGGAAATTTCTTAGCCCAGCACTATAATGAAGGCAAAACTTGGCCTTTTTCTCCTCTCTGACTGTTAACCCCACCTCCCAAGGCCATCCCTTCCCAATGCACTGTTTAGTGTGAGTGTGGGAAAAAGTGGCCAAGTGAAAAGCAGGAAGGAGTGCTTCCGGAGGGAGGGGGCTGGGCTGTTCATTCATTGGCCTTTTCCCCTTCAGTTATGCAAGACTCCTGGGAACTGGGTCTTGTCGTTGATCTCGTCATTTTCACATTACTGACAGAAGTCACATATGGCCTCTGGTTTCCCTCCAAAGGGTGGAGAGGTAGGCAGAGTACCTGAGAATGTGCAGGGCAGCCGTTCTGTCTTTCCTGGAGACCTGCGTCCAGCCCTCCTGGACCCCCTGCTGGCCACACTCACAGAGCTTGCTATCCACTCATCTGCAGCATATAGATGTGATCACCACCTTAAAGAGACAGATACTGCAGTGCTGACAGTGCAATAGCAGGAGACATCAACTCCTGTGGACAGCAAGGGACATAAGATTAGCAGGTGGGTGCTCTGGTTGCAGCTCATCCATTTACTATGTAGCCCTGAAGAAATTTCTTCCTTTTTCTGATCTGTAACTTTCACATCTATGTAATGAAGGAATCAAATTTTTGATTTCTAGGGGCTGAGGAGATAGCTCAGTAAAATAAGCACTTGCCTGGCAAGCTCAGGGTCCTGAGTTCAGTCCCTGGTTCCAAAACAAACAAACAAACAAACAAAAAACAAATTTTTGATTTCTGATGCCTCTCCAGGACTGATGTTCTGGAATCTATAAGAAGGTGCTTTTCAATCTGTACCATAAGACTTTCATACCACTAGGGGATTTCTCCAGTGTATTCCCAGAATAGATAAGGAAAGGAGGATTTAGTCCTTGGCTCAGGGTGTCTGAGTGACAGAGAGGCATAAGCCTACTATAGAAGGAATGAAGGCCAGGCAAAGTCCATAGGGTAGCTGAAGACATGGAGTACCAGACAGGGCGAGGAAGGGCTCAAGAAGGACAGTGTGCTCAAGAGTAGCATCAGGTGCACGTGCAAACCGTTGTTGCAGACTCTTCTTTCATGTGTTCATTTCCTGGTCTCTACTCAACTGTTTCCTGTAATGTAGGGATTCTTAATCTGTAATCGGAGGTCTTTGAAGCTGGTTACAAAATAATAACGTGGAATGTAGCCGTGTATCAGTGTTCCCTTGGAAAGAAGTTTTTTTTTTTTTTTTTTTTTTTTTTTTTTTTTTTTTTTTTTTTTTTTTTTTTTTTTTTTTTTTTTTTTTTTTGTCAAAAAGCTTGGAACCACAATGAGTGAGCACACACACACGCAATGAAGAATCATTCATTTCAAACATATCCTTCTCCATGCCACATTCTATACCCTGATTCAGGCCCTCATTATGACTATTCTAGAATGTTGTTATTTCTCACTAACTTACATTTTTATCTTCAGTTCATCTTTCTCCAATGGAGATTCTAGCATCTTCAATGTCACTTTTCTCAACTCTGGTGTAACCACCTTCCATGGCTTTTTACTAGCTCTAAATAAAATTTTAAGCAGTTGACCCGTGGTTCAAGGTCCTGAAAAGTATGATGCATAATTCCTTCTCTGGTGACACTTCCTGACAACCCCTTCCTTGTAACCTTCCGTGTTAGTCATATCTCATGATGTCAAAACTCTACAAACATTTAGTCTGCTCTCTGTGATACGAATAATCTTTTCCCCTTCATTTTCTCAACTCTTAGTATACAAAAACTATTGAGAAAAGGTCTACTTTTCTTCTTTAATTACAAATGAACATAATATTGCAATCCATACCTTGACAAGAAATGGTGCGTGGCACATACAGGCACCTGCTAACTACCTGAAGAAGGAAAAACCTATGAATGAATGATGACATGAGTCCCTCAAGTTCTAGATCAAGAGTCCTCACTACTGAATGCTTTCTCCAGTCCCATGCCAGAGTGGCCATTCTGTTACATTAGGATGTCACCACACTGCAACTGTTTTATGTTACACGTGACATTATGTGCTTCATTATTATATATCATTGGGCAATACATTTTCAATTAATAGACTGTCCTTTAAAATTGTTTATTTGTTTTTAAAATCTACAGCATCCAGACCATCTCTGCCCTCTGCAAGTTGCTCCAAATTATACATATTGTAAGTAGATGGCTCAGTGAGTATCTTCTGAAATGCAATGGCCCAAACCATCCTTACCCAGCCAAGTTCCTATCCGTGCTTTGAGCTCAAGCTCAAATTCCACTTTCTTCATGAATCTCTTTCTTCTTTTTCTCCTAATTGAAGTAGCTTCTAATCCTGTCCAACTCTCTCTGGGCTTTTGTTGAATTCTATTTTGGACTAATTTCATTCTCCTCTGCCTACAGAGCTTATCAGGATACTCACCCTGCTGGTCTGTATGCTCCCTGAACACTGGAATCATACATGTGGGTGTGCGCTGCTCCCCCTGCAGACCAGACCTCCACAGTCCTGAAACTTGCACAGTGCAGAAATGTTTCTTTTAGAAAAGTTTTTAAAGAGAATGAAAAATATTAAAAATGATTAGAAATGATATAGAATTTCACTAAACAAAATAATAGAAATTCAACAATAGCTGTCATATTGCATAATGTTGTCTTCAAATTAGTTGTTAGATCATCAGACATAAGCATGCAAAATTGATGTTTAAAAGTTATAAGAAATTCAAAAGGAGAAGAGAAAAAACCATTTAATCTTTAGCTGCTCTTTTCAATAAGCCAGCAGAAATTGAAGCTTTTGTAGGTAAATGAATGCAACTAGAAACTCTATGCATACACGCAAAAGTGTGACAAATCAGATTCGCATGTGCAAACATTGCGTTGTCTTGCTAGTGTAAGAACCTAAAGGTGTAAATAAAATCTGAAAAGTACAACAGATACTCAGAAAGAGAAAGAATCTGTTCAAAGGGAAGGCACATAGACCTTTGATTGAGCTGTATTTTATTAATTGAGCAACATCCTCCCAGGCTGGTTTTTGGCTAGATCTACAAGTTCCTCTCACTGGATGCATAACAGCTTCAGCTCTGCACCACATCTTGCTCTACAAAGAAGAAAGGGGAAGATTCATGAGCCAGTACAGAAGTTCTGCAGGAGCAGCCAACCTCTGGCATCCTTTCTGCGCACACACCTACAGCCAAAACCACTCCAGAAGGGCCAGCCAAACCCCCCAGGAAACACAGCACTCTTAAGCATTCACACTTCAGAAAAACAGGGAAGAAAAAAAAAATCATGGGCCGCAGCCATCATGCAGTGAGAAGCACTAATTATTCTGTGTAGCCTGAGTTTTTCTTAGTAGGCAAACTCTTTTGAATATTAACAAATATTTATTTAGAAATTAATAATTGCCATCTATTAAAGCATAATTTATGGAGAGCAAATTCCTTTTGGTTTAGGTTCCCACTGCTCTGATACATCTGGCTGCTTCAGAAACTGCTTTCTTTTGTTAGGAGGGAGTTGCAGGGGGGAAAATGAACAGGGGACAGGGATATGCCTGGGTGACTGCATAGCAGTGTGGGAGGGAGGACCCTGGGTTAGGACTCAGTCGGAAGCTGGTTGTGTCTTGACTCTGCTACTTTCAGTCTGTGTGGCTTGGGAGATTCTTACTCTCTTGTACCTTCCTTGGAGACTAAAAACTAGAGGACTTTATGTCTCCCTTTATTTCCTTGGACACGCTTGGTTTGAAGTTTAAAAACTATTTTGAGTTCACTTGAGTGACCAAGGGGAAATTGGTCAAGGAGGCGAGGTCGCCTTTTGGAGACCTGCACGTGGGTAAGCCTGGGCTTGCTGGCTGCTTGAGCCCCAGGCGTGGAAACCTCAGCACTCTGCGTCTTATCGCCCTCTTCTTGGGCATTCTCTTTCCTTTTCAGGTTTCCTCCTTTACTTTAGTCTCTTAGACAAAAGCACAGCCCCCTCACAGCTCCTGAGGTGCTTGCTTGTTTATATGTTGGACAGAAATTCAATCACAGCAGACAGTGCAAATGTCTTTTTGTCACCATTTTCCTCTCATCTTTGTGTGAAGCTGGCTGCTTCCCGAAAAGATGCTTCTTAAGTAACCACGGACAAGAGTTGGGGATTTAATGAAATGCTTCCCAGGCAACAGCATTGGTTCATGCATGTACTGATCAATCCAAAAGGCATGGAGATCCCGGTGGGCATTGGGTGAGCTTTGAGTGCTAGTGATATGCGGTGCATGGGACACAGCGATGCAAGGACCAGAAAGGCCACTGTGCCCATTAGGAGGGAGACTTTTCCAGGGAAGTAACATTGCCAGAGAACCGACAAGAGGCCGCTTGTCCAAATCCACCTGGTGGTATGACAAGAACAGAGACAGCCCCGAGCCTTTGAACAATTGCACGAAGTTACTATGTTGTTAAATATTTTTAGGGAGAAATAATCAGATGTTTAAAAAAGAAGAAAAGAAGGAAAGAAAGAAGAGAAAAGGTAAGTCTGCAAAATAAAGTCAATGAGGAGATTGTTTTGCTGATGTAAGTATTAATTTTATTTATACCTGGGAGCCTTGGAAGATAAAATGAGTGGCAGTGGACTCTCTATCACTGGAGAATAATAAGGACATAACTAAGATAGTAGATAATAGATCAGCCCCATTCTGGACTGATAAATAGGCCAAGTAGAAATCAGAGAAGAGGTAGAAAAGATGACTGAACTGTGCCTTCCTTTTGCACAGGTCTGTGAACTGATTTTGATAGCCAAATTCTGGATGAGAGGTGGCTTGTCACTTTTCCTGGCCTTCCAAAACAAGAGCTTACACCTCATCTTAGCATTAAATAAAGAACAGCATTTCATCTGCTCTGGAATGCAAAACTGTGAATTTGAGTGAAATATGCAGTTTTCATTATGTTAAAAGATCTACTCATTACAATCAGGATAAGAGGATGTGAATAAGACAAATTGATCACCACTTTAAATGTATTAATCAGCTTGCAACTCTTGTCACCAGTCAAAACAGAACAGCTAGACATTTATTCTGTCTCAGTTGTGTTTTAGAGACTATCCAACAGATCACAGAATCAGGGTACCACCCTGTGCCATGTGTGTAGAAAGTGACAATATATCTTAAAGTCCTTGCCTGCTTAGAATTAGACTGAAAAGACACAATTAAGCACACTGACTCATGCCAATGTAATCATTGATCATGTACTAGGTGCCAGGCATTGTGCAGACATAAGAAATAGCAGGAAGTCAAAGTCGATCCTTGCCCCCCACTCTCTCCGTAGTTTAATCAAGAGGCAGAGTGGACTGAAATCCCACACAAGGAGCCCTCTCCTTTTCTTGCTGTCTCTGCCATAAAGGGGAATGCTGAGGATGGATGCAGAGCAGGACCAAATAAACGATCAGAAACACAGGGCAAGAACTGAGAGATCAGACAGAACAAAAACCATTGTATAAAAACATCAAGAAACCAATGAGTTAAGCCCATTCTGTCCCTCCAGGACTGTAGGAGTGTGCAAAACCCAACTACATGACCCTGGACTATATCTGGCTTTATTTGCATTGTAGCTCTGATCCTTACCCTTCCGCATGAGGTTCAGATGCCTTCAACCAAGGTAACTCCTCTAAAAACTGTATAGTCCAAAACTGCCCCTCCTGAAGGTATCCCAGTGGACCATGGCTTCTGTCAGTCTTCAGTTATGCCTCCACCCACAGTTCCAGGACCTGAAGAAACCCAAGACCTGTCCCTAGCAGGGCCATGAGTTCTTTACATTGGCCCAGTTTGTGGAAATATACTTTCATTTCCCTTGCCTTTAATAAATCTTATTGTTTTTACTCCTGAATATCCTGCTCAATTCTTTATTTGGGATACCAAGAACCTGCAAATAACTCTTTGGAGACCCTCTACCCAGGAATACTGCCTCTGTTATAACCAAACCTCAGAGTTCTGTAGGTTTAGGGTCACTAGGGCCTGGAATGAGCACAGAGATAGAAATGAATGGAAAGATCACTTCAAATAATATGAAGAGGGCCAACCCTTTAGAAGAGTGAGCTTTGCAAAGCAGGAGGACTAGAGGGTGTCCAAGTGGCTAAGGTTCCTGCAGATGGTCTCTGTTCTCCAAGCACGCAAGTCTAGCTCAGAGACTCAGGTGCATCTAGGGCAGAGCTATTCCTGTGCTTGGGACATGAGGTGCAGTCTTGGTCAGGGTCAGATGAGAATCAGTGCTCCACTCCATACCAACATCTTCTATCCACACCAGAGAGCAGGGAGGAGGGCTGGGCTGAAATGAGTAGGCAACCTACCGTTCTCCAAGGAGCAACAGTGGCTGCTGGGGAAGAAGATCTAACAGATGAGCGCAGCCCGCATGCCTTCCACTCAGGCCAGTCTCAGGAAGCATCCGCTGTTCTGCAGGCAGATTCACGGAAAGCCTGGGAGATGCTTGGGGCTGAGGACCCAGGAACCTGCAAGGTGAAGAATGGGGGAGGAGCCACCTAGGGAAGATGAGAAGCCCCCATGATTTCTTGGCCTTGCTCCATGCCTCATCAAAAACACAGAGCAGCCATCTGGGGCCAAAGCAAAGCAAGTGTCTTCTAGTGAGATCTGATTTTTCTCCAGGCAGTCTTTGAGGCCAAATAATCAATGCACTAAGTTGAAACCTACAAGTTACTGTTGTTTGTTGTTTTTTTTTTTTTAAACTTCAATTATCTGCCGTTGATGATTCCATTACACGAAGGAAGAGAGGTGTAAACCCAATCTAGGGTTCTTTGGAGTAAAGCATTTATCTGGTTTTATGAGACTAGGAGAGTCCATAATGTATGTTTTATGAGCCTATTCTCATTTTTAATCTGCCTTGATAAGATCTCTATGCTGGCAGGATACAAAAACTCACAGATAGGCCTATCCTGGGAGGGAGGGAGATAGTTTTTCTCCGTCAAATGGAGCTTCTGAGGAGGGCCCTGTATGTAGGCTCTTTTAGAACTGGCTCCACCAGGGCACAGTCTAGTCCCACCCCCTCAGATAGCCCTACCACGTGGCTCTCTGGTGGTAACCACCAGCAGAAGGCACAGACCTCAAGTGATGACAAAGGATATCACACCAGCCTCCCCCTTGGGCTGTAACAGCAGCACCATTTCCCAACTAATGGTATAGATGGAGAGAGACTAGGAGAGAGTGGATGTTGCATGCTTAGAAACAGACAAGATTCCCTGAATGAAATTTGAATCTTAGCTCTTAAAATCAAATGCTGACCTAGCTGAACCTGGTTCTTTGCTCCATCTTATCATCCCCAGCCCTGTCTGTCTCCTGCCATCTCCACTGGGATCTTCCAATTCTCCCATCAAGACAAGGAGAGGGTAAGAGAGTTTGTTTGTGGAAGGAGAGTCAATGAACTCTCACTAAATCTCCCTCTGTTCCTTGGCCTCCTTTGCAGCTACGTAGAGCACACACCAGAGGAGCAGTCTGGGTGTGAAGCAATTTTCTGTTGTTGACAGTTCACATCTCCACACTCTTACCCTTTATCAATGGGAGAGATGAAGACCTTCAAAATAGCAGAGTTGAAAGGTAGAAACAGGAGTCCGGCCCCTGAATGACTATAAGAAAAGTATGAGACCGCTGCCTGACCCTGAGGGGATTTTGTGAATCACTGAACCTTCAGTGTGTTCCTTTATGCTGTCTAGTGTAATCCAGCCTCCCTAAAAGTACCTTCTGTGTATGCTCCACACTGCACTAGCTTCTTTCCTATAAATCATCACAAAATAATCTGATGGATGTTGACTGTTAGGTTTTTTAGTGCAATGAAGAGACAGGAAAGATGAAAAAGGTTTTTATTGTGAGCATGGGGAAGACCACAGGGGAGACATGGAGCTTTCAAGGGCCTGGCCAGGGGAATAAAGGCTGTATAGGGCCAGGATGAAGGTGGAGTTCAGGGGACAATCTGTGTGCCATGGCAATAGTGACTGGGCCATAGGCAGGAACTAGAAAATAGGATATTTAGAAAAGTGAGAAGTTGTAATGTGACCAAGGAGGAAGAAGGCAAAGCATAGCCTGTGGTCTCCAGTGGCCTGTGCCATATTGGCTCACCGCTATGATGACTTAGCAGAATTTTTATTAAGGCAGAAAAAAATCCGTCACTTACTGCAAAAGATCTGTGGCTTAGTGCCAGCCAGATAGCTCAGCAGACTAAAGCACCTGCTTAGGCAAGTGCTAGGGGACCCAAGGCACACTGAGAGGGCGAATAAGACTGGGTGTGGCGGTGCAGACCTGTAATCCCAGTGCTTGGGAGGCTGAAAGCAGGAGGATCACTATGAGTCCAATCTGACTCATTATTTGACACCTTGTAGACCCTGTACTAAATACATTAAAAAAAACAAAGTCCTGTGGCCTACATCAGTTTGAGCACAGAGCAGTGAATGACCTATGTTCCCCAAGATCTAATTTATACCTGTTCACCTTTGGATTTTAGGCCAAATCGGAGCTTTAGATACTCTCCAGGCCTAAAGGTTCTGAAGGAGTCTTCCAAGAATCCATACTGTCCTGTGAACCTGTGGTCAGTTCCTGAACCATGTAAGTTAGAAGCTCTAAGAGCTACCATTTTTACTAAATTCATTTTATTGCAAGGTGATGAAATCTATGTAAAATAATTAGCTTCCAAGATTTGACCTAGGTCAAATAATATTAATATTAATATTAGCGCTGGCACTGCATCCATCCATCCATCCGTCCATCCGTCCTTCCATCCGTCCATCCATCCATCCATTCATCCATTCATCCATCCATTCATCCATCCATCCATCCATCCATGCATCCATCCATCCGTCCATCCATGCACATGCATAGAAAGCTGCTAGTGCCCAAATGTGCATCTCTAGGGTGCTCTGCTACAGTAATACGATCTCCAGATTCAAGCATCCCACTGCCCTCTTAGCAACCCAACACAGTGATCTAATCTCTTAGTTTCCTCCAGGCTTTTCTTTCCATAAAGGGTATCTTCCTAAGCCCAAGCATTCACGCTGTACTCCAGATACCCCTTGAGCTCTTGCCATTGTTTCAGCTTTCCCCATTCTGGTGCAAGCTTCTATCTAACTACCTGCACTAGATAGATAGCTTGGTGCTGTGCTCCTAATTGCTTTGACTCATCTATTGCTTACCTGCAACCCAAGGATTTACTTAGCACAGAGGTAAACTTTGACAGCAGCTAGGAAGAAAGCTCCCAATCTTGTTGAGAGCTGAGAGTCATCGGTGCACCCTGGCTGCCATCCTGGGCCTCTCATCCTCCTCTCTGCACCAGTTCAGCTGTTGCAGCCTCTGTCAGTCCCTGATCGTCTTTAAGTGGCTCCACCCAGCCTGTCTGGAGTGCTCTCTTGTTACCTAGCCACCTTCTCTCTTTCCTTAAAATTCAATTTAAATGTTACATAAGTCAGATTTCCTGGTACTGAGACACAGACCCCCCACCTATAATTAGACAAGGAGGAGTTTAATTTGGCTCACAGTTTCAAGGGATTCCATCTGGTCAGGAGAAACTTCATGGTGGAAGGGTTTGGAAGAGCAAAGATTCTTAGTTCATGGTAGCCAGGAAAACAGCAGGGGGCCAGGGACCAGATCTACTGTAGTATCTGAAGTCATGACCCACCCAGGTATGTCCAGAAATATGCTTTCCTCTAAAGTTGACAGAATTAATATTACCACAAATGTCTCCTTCTCGGAGATGCTTGCCCTAAACTCCTAGTCGAGCTCTGTCCTGTAGTATAATTTCTAATCATGACCTATACATTTCCTTCATTTCACAGTCAATATCTTATATGTGCTTATTTGTTTAATGCCATTTCATGCATCAGAACATCTACCTCACAAAGGTAAGAAAACCACACAGTGCCTGGCACCCAACGTATGCTGACTGGAGGCTGCAGTGGAGTGGAGGAGGGGCTCTTTGGGGTAGAAGGCAGGAGCTACTGCTACATGGGGTGCAGAAGCCTTGATTCCAGGAATCCATGGGCAGGAACCTTGCTCTAGGGAAGATTCTAGAAACTCTACCATTGCAAGACAAACTGAGAGCATAGTTGATATAAAAAATGAATCTTAATGCACGTTTCTTCTTAGAAATATTTCACCATAATTTTTAGATGTTGCCTACCATGTGCCAAGCACTATCTATCTCAAAATTAATTCATTCAGTGCTCAAAGACTATGAGGTGCTATATTTGTGTCCATGTTAAAATGAGAACGCTGAGACATAGAGGAATTCAGTGACTTCCCCAGGATCACACAGCTGAGGAGCAGCAGAGCTGCACTTTCGGCCTGGATTTTCTTTCCAACCGGTCTATGCTCTTAGCCACTTTGTGCTATGCTGGGAAATGCATCTTTTTGATTTCTAAAGTTGGAATTGATTGACAGGACTTGTCAGGCCCTCTCTCCGCTGGGCACCTAAGGAGGCAGCTGGGCGACAGCACTTCCTGGCAGTGGTCAAGAACCTGCATGCTCTTGGTACCTAGGCCTGGGCATTAATTGGTCATTGCATGGCCCTGGGTAGGCCATTTGACAGTCTTTCTTCATAAAAGAAGGAGCTCGAGTACATCATCTCTGAGGCTCTTCAGATATACTAGTCCAGAATCAAGTACATCTCTGAAGGCATTAAATAAACTCCTACCTTCTTCTTCACTTATTCTAGGAAACTAACCAGAAGCATCCACCTCTCCCTGATCCTTAACATACAGAGCTTTGGCAAATGAACCAGAGAAGGAGAGATTGAGACGGAGTGCAAGAAAGAGACAGGAGAACAAGGGAAGCAGGGCTGAGAAGGGGCAGGTATAACAGGCTGGGGTGAACTGGCTGAACAAGGCTGGCTCCACTGTGAGCCCCTAGCAAAAACGAAGGGTGCTGAAGTTTGCAAATTGGCACCATGGCCTCTTACAGGGAGCACAGCCATCAGAAGCTTCAGACTTGCTCCGAGTCAGGAGAGAAAAATGAAAAGGATGATTTAAAAGCCACCATCACGCAAAGCAGAGATCACAGATAGAGAACAATAAATGTCTTGGTCAAATTGCCGATTGGAGTGTCTGTATTAGGCGGTGTTTGTAGTCTCTGTGTGTCCAGTGATGGAAAGCCCTGATTGTGCCCGGGGAAGTCAGGCAACAATGGGGACTGATGTTTTGTTTCCAGTTTTCAAAAGCGTTCCTTTTTCACCTCCCGGTGATAAGGCACAAGAAATGGTTAGTGACATGCTCGTGGGAACCTATGGAAAAGAATACACCCCATATCAATGGCGCAGTCGCAGGCCCGGGAGTAGAGTGGGTGGGTGGAGGAGCTGCAGACTCCCTGCATGGGCTGTGGCAGTGAGATAGCATTGAGGAGGCCGCCCGGAGCCGTGTGCCCCCAGTCTAGGGACCAGTCCCCTTTATCCAGCCAGAATGGGTGGAAGGCCAGACAATGTAGTGCTGTTATATTTGGTTTGACAACAAAGGGTCCTAGAAAGATTTGATAGTGCAGGGTTGTCTGGGAAGGCGGTGCAGGATGCTGCACAATACAGGCTTTGCAAAGGTATTTAGTCAGGCCCTTTATGCCAGGGGTAGGGATGTGGTACCCTAATGGCTTTGCCTGGGCCAGGGCTTTGCTTGTTCCCGTGAGGCTCCTGGGCAGGGCTGCCAGGTGCCATGGTGCTCTGGAGCCACTCTTAGGGCTCACCTAAAGTTGTACTGTGTGACTGCCAGCCCCCCGCTTTCCCTGAGCCCAGACTCCAGCATGCCCAGAAAGCTCCTGGGCAAAGGGATATGGGAGCTGGAAGGGCTGGAGCAAGACCCTTGCATGGAGTGAGCTATCCTACCCTAAGGAGAGTCCTTCATTCTGCCCATTCTGGGCCTACATCCCAGAGCACAGCACCTGGAGTAGGGGAGAAGCAAAGGGTGTGTGTTTAGTCTGGGAATGGCAGAGCAGAGCACACTGAATGGCACTGAATAGCCCTCTGGTTCAGGTCTAGAATGTTTCCCCCAAAACCCCGTGTGCTCAGAAATGGGGATTTTTGGAAGATGATTGGATTTGGGCTTGATTGAAGGTAGGCTAAGGGCTGCCAGAGTATGACCTGGAAGGGAGTATACTTGTCCTGCCCCTGACATCTCTCTCTTTTTCTGTCTCTCTATCTCTCCGTCTCTGTCTCCCTCTGTCTCTCTGTCTCTGACTCCCTCTTTCTGTCTCTGACTCTGTCTCTTTGTCTCTGACTCCCTTTCTCTGTCTCTATCTCTGACTCCCTCTCTCTGTCTCTATCTCTTTCTCTGTCTGTATGTCTCTGTTTCTCTCTGTCTCTGTCTGTCTGTCTCTGACTCACTTTCTCTCTCTCTGTGTTTCTATCTCTGTCAGTCTGTGTCTGTCTGTCTATCTCTCTCTCTCTTTCTCTGTCTCCCTCTAGTTCTAGACTAGCTTTCTGTTTCCTCTGCTAGGTCTTTCCTCTGTGCCATTCTGCCTTGGAGCTAACCTACCACCAATAAATTTCACTGAAAACAGTAAAATAAACCTCTTATCTTCAAGTTTTACATATTGGATATTTTGTCCCAGTCTGACAAAATGACTAAGAGAGATATCTAGTCCATGTTCTGGGAATTTCAACCAGAGAAAAGGGATGAGTGCAGCAAAGGGAGTTCCAGGGTGTGTGCAGCACTTCTGCTGCCTTGTATCTGTGAACTTCTGGGGTGTAAGGGCGAAGTGAAGACATCAGCCTCAAAAATGTAGGGGCACTGGGCAGTGGGGTGAGGAAGTTGGGACTACCACCCTGTAACAATTCTGACACATACAGAGCTTTTTCTCAGAGAACAATGGTGACTATTTTTTAATCTTCATTCTGTTCACATTTGTGTGTGCATGCATGCGTGTGTGCGTGTGACGTAAGAGGGACATCCCATTCTGGGCATGCTTCTTTTTGATTGACAACTGATAAGGATTTACTCTGTGGACAGAGCCTCATGTAGGGGTTTCCCTCTGAGAAGGCCTCTCTTCAACACCTTCTGCTCCTAAAATTCGTCAGCAGCACCATGACACCTTCAGAAATGTCTGCTAAGGATTTCCTCATCCTCCCTTTTAATTTTCATCAGTTGATTCCTCCATCTATCCATGTACATGGCAAGGATTGATCTCATTCCAGGTGCCAAGGGTTACCCTAAGCAGTGGAGATAGAATCCTAAATTCTTGAAACCTCCTCCTCAATCCCTGGGCTAGTGAGGGGGACAGGAGTCTAAACCCACAAGAAAATCAGAGAAACTGTTGCAGTTTCCCAGACTATTGAGTATCTAATTTTACCTAAGAAACCCCAAGAAGTTTTCATGGAGAGAGTGATACTTAGTAGATAAAAAGTACCACGCATCTATGATACAGGCTCACCAGAGTCCCATCCCTCAGTTTACATGATGAAGTCTCAGAATGTGACCAGATTTGGAGAAAGATACTTTAAAGATGTAATTAAATGAAAATAGGGTCATTGGGGTGGGCTCTTATTTACTACACCTGATGGCCATTTGTGCATAGGCATAAAAAGAAGACAATATAGTCACAGGGAACAGATAGACACTGGTCTCCATAAACAAGGAAAGATTCTGCAATAGATGCTTAGTCCATGAAAAAAAAGAAATTTGGCTTCTACTTTGATCTAAAACTTCTAGGCCCTAGAATTGTATGGAAAAAAAATATTTTTGTCATTTAAGCCATGCAGGCTGTGGCACTTTGTTATGCTGGCCCTGGTCAATGTATATTTATCACTCCAAACACTATGCAGTTCTGTGAAGAAGGAAGGTTTTCTTGTGTATCTGAAAAGGCTTTACAGAAGGTCTTTAAGAAACATAGAACTGAGTGAAACAGCAGCTCAACTCTAACTTAGGCTGTATCAGCCTCACTAGAAGATGCAACTGAGATAGATAGAGAGATAGAGATAGAGAGAGAGGCAGACAGACAGACAGAGGGAGACAGAGAGACAGAGACAGAGGGAGAGAGAGACTGACAGAGAGAGAGACAGAGACACAGAGAGAAGCAGGGAGAGTGAGAGGGAGAGACAGAGACCCAATCTTTTCCTTTTCTTAATAATTTTATTGAGAAACAAATAGTAATGACACAGTTTCAAAATTGATTGGTAGGACAGTTTCAGTAGTTCATGCATTGCATATTGTTGTCTTAGTGGTTATTCATTGTACAAGATGCAGACATGATATCCTGTCCACAAACACTGCTAGAAAAAATCTTCCTATTCATTGAATTAAGAGAATGTAGCTATATATCTATCCTAAGTATTTTGAATATACAGATACAAAATGGTCCTTCATTTCTATCCCCTTTTTTGTTTAGTTTTGTCAGAGAAGGGTGTTCCATTATCATTTAAATATTGTAGGGATGTTGGCCAGTGAGTGACAGCTCCAGGCCAGCCATGCCACAGGGACCTTTCCCAGCGATCCCCTTTCCCAAGGATCACTGGTCCACACCAGGGCCCCAGACCCAGGGCAGCTCAGCTGAGGACGCACCAAAGCCCAGGCACACCTACCTAGAGAGCTACCTGCCTGAGACATGAGGGCCAACTCCAGGAACTTTCCAGATTCCGGCCCCAAAGCCAGCCAACATACTGGGAATTTTCACTACTTGCTCTGCATCCCGGTTCATGCTCTCCTGAGCAAGGAACCAACAGAGGGGAACCACAGGAGCTGCAGCAAAAAGGAATTGAACACAACAACTAGATCCAGGCCAGGCATAACTGGATAATCTCAAACTTAATGGACTGGCACCCGAATCTCATTACACGCTAAGGTTATAGCTGCACCAAAGCTCTACACCAAAGGTCAGAGGTCAGTGCTACACAAAATGACAAAAATAAGGAGAAAAATGCAATCTCAGGCCTCAAGGACGCCAGTAAGTGCAGAGGACACTAGCTCAGCTGAAATGAATGAATTAACAGATGCAGAAGCAAAGGAACAACAGCAGAAAGGTATAGAGGAACTCAAATGAAAATTGCTGAAATACAAAAAGAAATATCTGTACATATAACATCTGAAATAAAGACTGAAATCCAGAAACATCTGGGGGAAAACCAATGCTCACCCAGAACAAGTGGAGAGAACACTATTCCAGCTAAAATGTATGAATTAACAGCATCTGAAGCAAAGAAACAACAGTGGGAAGGTCATGAGGAACTCAAAGCAGAAATAATTTCTGAAATCAAAAATGAATTTTTTGAATAAAAAGAATTCTTTGAAATCATAGCATCTGAAATACAGAAACAAGTCCGGAAATATACGGAGGAAACCCAACTTGGAATAAATTCTGCAAAAAAAGAATTAATAACTACCTCTAAAGAAGACATAGATTAAAAAAAATAGAGGAGAGGAGAAATATGATGGATTCCTTGAATGAACAATACAGAAAAGAAACAGAACACATGAAACAGAGACAAAGAGATATAGAAAAACTAAAAATATCAATCACGAGTCTACAAAACCGTTTGGGTGAGAGCAAAGACAGAGTTTCATATCTTGAAGACACTGATGCAGCTAGTGAAAAGCTGAGAAAGGATCTCTTAAAAACAATGAGAATGCAGGAAAAAATAATCCATCACCTGCAAGATGATGCCAGGATGAACAATGTGAGAATAATTGGTATCAACGAGAATGAAGGAGTCAATACAAATGACATAAAAAGAATTTGGGGAGAAGTAATCACAGAAAACTTCCCAAATATGAGGAAACAATCCAACATTCAGGTCACCGAAGCATACAGAACACCAAATAACTTCAACCCAAGTGAAAACACACCGACACATATAATAGACAAGATCCTAGAAATCCAGCACAAGAATAATATACTGAAAGCTGCTAGAGAGAAGAAGCAGATCATATTCAAAGGAAAATTCATCAGAATTACAGCAGACTTGTCTACACAAACCATGAAGGCAAGGAGAGCACGGAGCAGAGTTCTTCAAGACCTGTATGAAAACAAATTCCAGCCCACACTATTATACCCTACAAAAATCTCTTTCAAGATTGATGGAGAAGTAAAATACTTCCACGACAAAGAACAACTAAAGAATTTCATGATGACAAAGCCATCCCTACACAGGCTACTGAAAGATGTTCCAGAGAGACACCACAGTGACCAGAACTCCACGAAAGAGAACAGAAGGAACCCACTAAACAAGACAGACAATTAAACACAGGATACAAAGGAGTGAACAACAGTAGGTAAATATCATGATGAACATAAGTCAACACATTTCAATTATAACCATCAATGTAAATGGACTCAATTCATCAATTAAGAGAAATAGACTGACACAGTGCATTAGGAAACAAAATTCAACAATATACTGAATACAAGAAACACACTTAACTCAAAAGAACATTCATAGGCTCAAAGTCAAAGGATGGAAAACAAAACTACATGACCCAACACCTCAGTAAAAAGCAGGAGTAGCAATTCTGTTCTCAGACAGTCTCAACTTCAAATCAAGAATGACAAAATGACACAAAGAAGGCCACTACGTATTAGTCAGGGGAAAAATTCAAGAGGAAGAGGTAACACTCATTAATATCTACACACCGAACAGAGGAACACCCAACTATGTAAGACGAATCTTAATGGACATGAAAAACCTAATATCTAAGACTATAATCTTAACAGGAGACCTTAACACCCCCTTATCTCAAAAAGATAGATCAACCAGACAAAAAATTAGCAAGGAAGTAGCAGAACTGAACCAGAGCTTGGAACAAATGGACCTGGTGGACATATACAGAGTGTTCCACCCAACCACAGCTGAAAACACATTTTTCAGCTGCACATGGGTCATTTTCCAAAATAGACCATGTACTAGTCGAGAGGTTATGCATAAGTATATGCAAGAAAACAGAAATTATCCCATGCATATTATCTGACCACAATGCAATGAAACTGGAACTAAAGGACAAAAGAAATCAGAAAAACCTAATAAATTCATGGAAATTAAACAACACCTTACTCAGCAATCAGTGGGTCACAGGAGAAATTAAACAAGAAATTCAACAATATCTACAATTCAATGAAAATTCAAACACAACTTACCAGAATTTATGGGATGTGATGAAAGAAGTTCTTAGAGGGAAAATCATAGCTATGAACTCACACATTAGGAAAACAGAATGAGAACAAATAAACACCCTAATGTTGCACCTCCGACATCTAGAACAAGAAGAGCAAGTGAAACCCAGAGCGTAAAGACAGGAAGAAATCATAAAGAGTAGAGTAGAAATTAATTCAATTGAGCTAAAGAAAACAGTTCAAAGAATCCACAAATCAAAAAGTTGTTTCTTTGAAAGACTAAATCAAGTTGATAAGCCTGTAGCCTACCTCATCAAAAGAAGGAAAGAAAAAATTCAAGTACATGCAATAAGGAATGAAAAGGGTGAAATCACCACAGACTCAGTGGAAATTCAGAAGATTGTCAATAGTTGCTTCGAGAATCTTAATGTTCACAGAATAGAAGACACAGAAGAAATGGACAGATTCCTTGAAAGGTACAAATTACCAAAACAGAACCAAGAAGATATAACAACTTTCAATAAGCCAATAACAGCCAACGAAGTACGAAACATAATAAAAAGGCTACCAACAAAGGAAAGTCCAGGTCCTGATGGATTCACAGCTGAATTCTATAAGAAATTTATAGCAGATATAATCCCTAAACTCCTAAAACTCTTCAATGAAATTGAAAAAGAAGCAGTCCTTCCAAAATCATTTCTGGAGGCAAGTATTTTACTGATTCCAAAACCAGGGAAAGACACACAAAAAGGAGAACTACAGGTCAATCTCCCTCATGAACATAGATGCAAAAATACTCAATAAATCCTAGCAAATAGAATAAAGCAAATCATCAAGAAGATCATACACCATGACCAGGTAGGATTCATCCCAGGGATGCAAGGATGGTTCAATATTCAAAAATCTATAAATGTAATACACTATATTAAAAGATTGAAATCTAAAAACCACACGATCATCTCAATTGATGCAGAAAAAACCTTTGACAAAGTCCAATATTCATTCATGTTCAAAGTCCTACAGAAAATTGGAATAGATGGACTCTACCTTAACTTGATAAAAGCCATCTATAACAACCCCAAAGCTAATATAATCCTAAATGGGGAAAAACTGAAATCTTTTATTCTTAAATCAGGTACAAGACAAGGATGTCCTCTATCTCCCCTCCTATTTAATATAGTTTCGGAATCCTTAGCAACAGCCATTAGAAAAGAGGGAGAAATAAAGGGAATAAGAATAGGCAAAGAAGAAGTTAAATGATCACTATTTGCAGATGACATGATACTTTGGTTGGAAGACTCCAAAAATTCTACCAAGAAACTACTAGAACTGATATGGAAGTTCAGTAGCATAGCAGGATACAAAGTCAGTACTCAAAAGTCAGTAGCATTTCTCCACACAGATAACAAGCACACTGAAAGGGAAACAATAGAAACAATACCTTTTACAATAGCACTGCAGAAAATGAAATACTTTAGAATTCACTTAACCAAGGAAGCCAAAGATCTTTTCACAGAAAATAATAACACCCTACTAGAAGAGATTATAGAGGATTTCAGAAAATGGAAAGATATTTCATGCTCCTGGATAGGAAGAACCAACATCGTGAAGATGGCCATACTCCCAAAATTGCTGTACAGATTTGATGCAATCCCTATCAAACTGCCACCAACATACCTGCCAGACCTAGAGAAATTGTTCCTAAAATTTATTTGGAACCACAAATGACATAGAATAGCAAAGGCAATCTTGGCCAATAAAGACAAGGCAGGAGGCATTACAATTCCTGCCTTGAAATTATACTACAAAACTACTGTCATAAAATCAGCATGGTATTAGCAATGAAATAGACCTGGGGATCAATGGAATAGATTAAAAGATGCAGAGGCATCTATGAGCACATTCAGCCATCTGATCTTTGACAAAGGGACCAATCACACTTACTGGAAGAAAGATAGCTTCTTTAACAAATGGTGCTGGAAAACATGGCTTTCTACATGTTGAAAACTAAAACTTGACCAAGCTCTATCACCATACACTAGGCTAAAGTCAAAAACGGTTTAAAGATCTAAACATTAAAATAGAAACACTCAATCTCCTGGAAGAGAAAGTAGGAGGAAGGCTTGAAGACATAGAGGTAGGTAAAGAGTTCATGAACAAACATATATTTGCATGGGAAACAGTTGAAAGAATCAACAACTGGGACACACTCTTCTTGAGGAGTTTTTGCATGTCAAAAGAGGTTGTCAATGAAGTGAAAAGACAACCAACAAATTTTGAAAAAATCCTAACTAATAAGCAATCAGACAAAGGTCTGCTCTCTAGAATATATAAAGAACTAAGATACAACAGGGCCCTCAAATTTAAAGACCCAATCAAGAAATGGGCATCTGAGATGAATACACCCTTCTCAGAGGATGAAATTAAAGAAGTGAATAAATGTATGAAAAAATGTTCCACATTGCTAGCCATGTGTGAAATGCAAATAAAAACAACACTGAGATACTGTCTCATTCCAGAAAGAATAGCTATCATAAGGAAAGCAACCAACAACAAGTGCTGGAGAGGTTGTGGGGAAAAGGGAACACTTCTCCACTGCTGGTGGGAATGTAGACTGGTACAACCATTGTGGAGATCAGTGTGGAGACTCCTCAAAAGAGTAGGACTAGAAATTCCATTCAAGCCAGCTTCCCCCTACTGGGAATTTTCCCAGAGGAACTGAAAACATTATATCATAGTGATATATGTGTACCTATGTTTATAGCAGCACAATTTGTGATAGCAAAATCTTGGAAACAACCAAGATGTCCATCACATGAGGAATGGTTGAAAAAAGACATGATATTTCTATATAATGGAGTACTACTCAGCTATTAAGAATGATAAACATGAAGCTTGTATATCTAAGTGGATGCCACTTGAACATATACTTGTAAGTGACATAAACCAGACACACATGTGCAAATATTGTATAGTCTCCCTAGTATAAGAAGTCAAAAGAAGAAATACAAATAGAAATGTACAACAACAACTAAAAAGAATTGAGTCAGATAGCGAGGGCAAACTGAATGGCATATGCTGTAGGGTAACAATCAGCTTCTCTTCTGGAGGGTTAACTACCTAAGTTCACAGAACAAAATTAGAGAAATAGAAGAGCTGCAAGATCAGCCAACATCTTGACCATAGCCTTTCAAGGTCAGCGAAGACTCAGGGCATAGAAGAACCTGTACTGTAACATCATGAAACTCAGTTGTGCTCCAAATTTTCTGATCCAGGAGAATATGGAGCCACAGAGGAAAGAGATTGATGATCTGTAGTGTGCCTGGGGAGAGTCACATGGAGAGAAAACTTTTTCTCAGGCGCTCACAGAGAGTAAACTGGTCAAGCATTGGCTGTGACTCATCCACATGGATGACACAGACAAAGGATCTACAGAGTAAGGTACAAGATTACAAGATAAACCCTGAGGTGACTTCACTGACCTCAACAGACACAAAAGCTACATCTTTTGGCATATAGGTCTTGATCTATCTCGGTCTTAACCATCCAGCAGTATAAAAATGAGGTATATAATGCAGGGCCATAATAATAAGTTGAGCTGTAAGTGGAAGTCAACAACTTCTTCAGATAACTCACTATTGTTGTGGAATGCTGGACTGTGTTGGATTGTGTCGTCGAGTTCAGGCACCTAAATTAGTTGAATGACAATGGATTGCTCATCTTTGACAGGTCTAGACAAAAAAAAAAAGCGTATACAAAGGAAGAATCTTGATGTGTGTGCATAAACAGTACAGTTAGGATAAATATGCCATGCTTCTGCATAATTCTTTGAGAAGCAAGATTTGCACTAATAATGGTTGGACAAGATTTTATGTTGGCTTCTAGTACTAAGGACAACCACTAGGAAGATAACAAAGTAGAAAGTATTAATTATTATATCTGTGATATAATTCAGCTATAAAAATTAAGTATATAGCCATACTCTCTTAATTCACTGATTAGAGACATCTGCTATAATAATGTATGTAAGTATAATATCATGTATGCACCTTGTATGACACCAAAACATTACAAAAACAGTTTGCAATGTATTAATTTATCAAATCTGTCCTGTTAATTTGTCTTGAAACTGTCTCATTGCTATTTGTTCTTCAATTAAAAAAAATATTGTAGGTAAGTGCATTCGGTAGAGTATTAAAATATAGTCTAGTAATCCATAATAGTAGTGGGCTTTCCATAAGACTGGCAGTGTCAGAAACTGTTGACTTGAGCCTTTTATACTCAGCATATTAATATGGCATTACTTTTTTTAGTAGGACAGTTTAAATAATTAACACATTTTACATTGTTATCTTCCTAGTGGTTATCCATAGTACAACAAGCAGACAGGATATCCTGTCCAAACACTATTACTAAAAATTTTTATTCTCATAGAATCAAGCAAAATTAGCTGTATATCTGTCCTAACTATTCTGTATATACAAATACAAAATGGCTCTTCCTTTGTATCACCTTTTTTGTTTAGTCCTGTCAGAGATGGGTATTCTATTGTCATTTAAATATTATAGGTGCTTGAATTCAGCAAAACACTCCAACACAGTCCAGCAATCCACAATAGTAGTGTGTTATCCACAGAAATTGTTGACTAGAGCCTTTTACAACTCAGCATATTAATATGGCTTTACTCTATATACCTCGTTTTAATACTTTTCTGCTGGATGTTTAAGACCAAGATAAGCAAGACCTATAAAACAAGAAATGTAACCTTTGTATCTGATAAGGTAAGTCAAGTCCCCTCAGAATTTATCCTGTAACACTGTACCACACTTTATAGATCCTTTTTCAGTGTCATCCACGTGGATGAGTCATAGCCATTGCTTGATCAATTTGCTCTCTGTGAAAACCTGAAAGAAAGTTTTCTCTCCATGTGACTCTCCTTAGGCACACTATACATCATTGATTGCATTCCTCTGTGGCTCCATAATCTCCTGGATCAGAAAATTTGGGGCACAACTGAGTTCCATGATGTTACAGGTTCTCTATATCCTGACTTTGCACTGACCTTGAAAGGCTATGGTCAAAATGTTGGCTGAACTTGCAGCCCTTCCATTTCTCCAATTTTTGATCTGGAAACTTAGTTTGTTAACCCTCCAGAACAAAAGCTGATTATTACCCTGCAACATATGCAGTTCAGTTTACCCTAAATATCTGTCTAAATATCAAACATCTTAGGCATTACATGGAACAGGTATTTTCCATCAATTATTGAGGTATTGAACTTTAACTCCTTAAAAAATAGGAATAAATACATATTTTTATACAGAAGTTTATAAATCTAACCATATATAGCATTGTAGCAGGACAGTCTGGTAACATTTTTTTTCTTGGTTTTTTTTTTTTTTTCATTTCTTACCCATTAAAAAAATTACTTGTGAGATAGTATGGTAATAATTGGTATGTCATGACAGGAAGTATGTATTTAGCAGACCAGAATGACAGGCATTTCAAGTGTGACCCTTCTATTACACATTGCTATCTTCAGTGCAGTTGCTTGGTTCACAGGTATCAGCATATATTGATAGGTTGAGAATCCTACCAATTAACTGTTACTTTCAAATTCTGGTGATATTTCTCAAGATCATTGCCTTGCCCATCTTCAATGGAGTATTACTTAGCTGTATAGAATGATAAACTTGAAGCATTTATATTTAAGTGGATGCCACTTGAACATATACTCATAAGTGAAATAAACCAGACATACATGTGCAAATATTGTGTAGTCTCCCCAGTATAAGAAATCAAAAGAAGAAATACAAATATAAAGGTATAACACAACTAAAAGGAAATAGAGAATTTGAGGACTGGACAATGAGGAGAGTGTAAGGAGAAAAGCTCAGAAACGGAACAGGGACAAAGCCATACATTTGTATGCACAAAAGACCTCAATCCTAATGGATGCCCAATGTTTTACCTGAGGTATCAAGCATACACTGTTGGTGAGCTAGCTGTTTCTGTAACATATATTGAGAACTAATCATTTGGTAGACACTGGAAATT
Organism: Ctenomys sociabilis; assembly: GCA_004027165.1. Classification (NCBI taxonomy): domain Eukaryota; kingdom Metazoa; phylum Chordata; class Mammalia; order Rodentia; family Ctenomyidae; genus Ctenomys; species Ctenomys sociabilis. The sequence continues at coordinate 66,584 of PVKA01008564.1, forward strand.
ATATTGGAGGAAAAAGCCTTCTTAGATGAAGAAATTTCCCCTTGGCTGCTCTAAAGCAAGAAGTGCCTGTCACCAAGATCACCTCTCAAGAATCTGTGGCCCAGGACAAGGGTGGCATGCATTGGGTGAAGTTAGTAGCAGGCTGTCATTGCGCTGGCCTGACAGGACTGAGGTTAACCCAAGAGCCTTGAAGACAGTAGGGACAATCAAAGGCCTGGCAGGAGAAACATTTCAGTGATTTGACTGACTGAACTTTGTGAATTCCCTCCTGCTATCCTTGGGGATATTCTTGGCCCTGAGGGGTGCCAGTGACAGGGACAGACACGTGGATCCCCAGGATATTGTCAGTAGTTTCAGCTTCTAATTGGCAGGCCTCCAGATGTTGGTACAGCCAAGTGATAGGAAAGATGTAAAGCAATTGTGTGTGTTAATGAGGGCTGGGGAATCAGCCAAGAAGCAACATGGTGGCATCTGCCACAGTACTTCCTACACATGCGGCTCTGGAGACGATCCATGGATCAAGTCCACAGCCATTCATGCACATATGTGCATATGCACCAATTCATATGCTTCTGCATGCATCTGCAGCATGTACAGAGGTCAGTTAGGAACAAATGCATGTCAGTGTGGTGTCTGCACATAACACACTGGGCAGGAGCCAGAGGCACGATATACATCCAAAGCCATGAGCACCCGTGGGCACACACATGCACTTACATCTCCAAACTTACACAAACACATAAAAATGTATGTTCCAACTAGGTATAAAAGTTACAAAAGCTTACTATAGTGCATGAAATTCATCTTGTGAGGTTCTGCATCCCCTTTGATGCTTCAGGAAGTCCTTCTGGAAGTGCAGACAAACACAGGTGTTTTCACCATTCCAGTGAGGGCTTCCTGTCTTCCTTACAAGTCTTTGATAAAAACAGATGGAAACTGTGTTCAATTCTATGGGAAGCTATAAAGTGCCTACCAACATGAGAGATCACCAAAATTATTCATGATTTTAGGAGTAGAAAGACAATGTAATGCATGTAAAAGCAGAGTAAGCTAGGAACCAGATTTAAATTCTGTCCCAACTTTGACATTTTTCTTGCTGACAAACTGATCTAAATTCAGGATCTTCCCCCACTCTGTCTGTCTGTCTTTCTCTCTCTCTCTCTCTGTGTCTCTGTCTCTGTCTCTGTCTCTCTGTCTCTATCTATCTATCTATCTATCTATCTATCTATCTATCTATCTATCTATCTATCTTTCTCCCTATCTCCCTCTCTCTCCTACTCTCCCTGTCTCTCCCTCTCTAATTCTGTGGTAACAGGGATTGAACCCAGAGCCTTTGTGATGACTTATACCCTCAGATATTTTTTCAGATAGGCTCTCACTAATTTGCTAAGGTTCGCATGTTTGGCTCAAGCCTGTGACCCTACTACCTCAGTTTCCTAGAGTGAAAGGACTTACCAGTACGTGGTGCCACCACAGTTGGCTGACAAGTCTCTTCTCAAGCTCATCTCTCTTGGTTCTGTTGACGTGTATCCTGAGACTTCAAAAATGAAAGAAAGCCTTATTTGATAAATAATATCTAACAGGCCCAGAATATAGCTGTTTATGACCTTTCCACTTCCAATAAACTAAGCGTATATTACGATTGTTAGTATTCAGAAGTTAAGGGAACAATGCCCAGTTTCATCAATTACATCTCTAAGGTATTTGTGAAGATTGGAACCATGCACGCCTCTTTCTTCTTTTTATCCTACCTCTCCAGCTCTTCTTCTGCCTTATAAAAACACTGGGGTATTGATAATATATTTTGATTTGTGATTTGCATGATTTCCATTGAACTTTTACTACAATTGCTGAATCTGTCATCTCTGCCTTTAAGTGGAAAGATGTTCCCAAGAACTCTCAGTGCTTCATATTCAGCCCCATGCACGTTTACCAAGAGAGGCAGAGCACTGTCTGGTGTACATTTTGCATGGTGTAACTTTGACTGAAACGCTATGAGGCATATGAGTCAGTGTTTGGGCCTCCTAGTTTTGATGACAACTCTAGCCTCTATATAGTATCTGCAGCCTCTAGGACTAGTTATTATTAAGGGATTACTGAGGAAGGGAAAACAGAAGGACTTGGATCCTTCATCATTCTAAAACACTCATAGAAAATCCACTTAAGCAATTCACATATAGTGTTCATATTCTAATGGCATACCAGCTGTCTTCCACCAAATCAGATGAATTCTAAAGAATAACTGATATCTTTCAACATGCTAGACAATAGACAATGCACTTTATATCACTAATGTTCAATATGTTCCTTCTGCCTACAAAGATCTTTATTTTTAAGCAAAGTACAGAAGGAATGTTGAACTAGACAGCTAAGGAGAAATTAATTTTCAATCATTACCCATAAGGTTATGACTCTACCATGCAATGCCACCTGGTAGTACCACTGCTGACTGGCAGAAGTGATCATGATTTACCAATCTCCCATACCCACATCTTCCAGGGTCATTTCAACTGAAAATGGCTCCAGTCTATCAATCAGAATTCTCCCTGAAGCATTGAATCTGCTTCGACAACAAAAATCAAAGACTTTGAGAATTGAACTACAGTATAGATCACCACTTAGATATACACAAGCCACCTGGTGGTGCACAGTAAGACAGAAACAGAAGGCCTTTGCAAAAAGACCTGCTATTGGAAACACTCACAAAAAGTTATTAGGAACTTGTGGTCTGACTCCAACAAGGTTGTCTGCTTGCTAACACTAAAACAGATTTTTTTTGTAGTCTTAAGTGGATAGATAATAGTCATTCAGTAGACAAGGAATATTTTCCTGGAATGACACAGATGCTGAAATTATTGGACTTAGTACAGACACTTCAAAAATATTTTTAAAAGTAATGAATACTCTTGAAACAAGATAAAGCTAGAAACTCTCAGGAAAGAGATAGAAGATATAAATAAGAAACAAATGAAAATTTTGAACTGAAAAACACACCAACCAACACTAAAATCTTGCTGGATAAGCTCAATGGATAAGCACAATGGAAAGATAATCAATGAATGTAAAGATAAATCAATAAAATGTATCCAATCTGAAAAAAAACAAAATACAAAACAAAATAAATAGGACTGGGGAGCTAGATCAGTGGCCTGAGCACCTGCCTGGTAAGTGTAAGGACCAGGTTCGATCCCTGGTACCGCATGCTATGCTGGGCCCAGAGCCTTGGGCTGCCATGATGGCCACCAAAGCAGGGTGTGGTGGTGCACACCTATAATTCCAGTGCTGCAGAGGCTGAGATAGGAGGATCAGTATGAGTCCAAGCTGCACAGCAAGACCCTGTATCAAATAAATAAAGAAATAAAAGATTTTTTAAAATTAAAAACACCAGAATGAATAAATAGAAATACACAGAGCTCTCAACAGAGAAAATACCCACAACATGGTCTAATGCCCATGTCATTGGAGAATAAAAGGGAACTCACTCTGGTCCTCTGTTTAAGTTTCTGAAATAAAGGAACTGTAAGCTTGGAGTCCTGTATCTTATGAAAAGATCCTTCAGAAATAAAAGCGAAAGAAATACATTTTTTAGGTGAAAGAAAACACAGAATTTGTTACTAGTAGATTTACCTCAAAGAATTGATAAACAACATTCCTCAGACAGAAGAAAAATGATATCAAAGAGAAACTTGAAATACCACAAATAAAGAGCAAGCCATAATAATGATAAATATCTAGCTAAGAATAGTAGCCCATTGTTCCTCTCTTAAATTATTTTAAAAGAATGATCGTTGAAACAGAAGAGCATAACATTGACTGGGTTTTCAATTTACATAGATATAATATATATAACTATGGCATAGAGTATATAGGGTAAGAAAATTATAATGGTAAGAATTCCACATTTCATTTAAATTGAAAAGAACATTGACTTTAAGTAGTCTCTGAAAAAATGTGTATGTGTATTTTAATTCGTTTATAATCAATAAATAAAAATATATAGATATATATAGTCAAAACTAATAAATTGGAGCACTTTAGAATTTTTCCAATTATCGTAAAGGAAGAAAAACGAAAGGCAAAATAAATAAAAGAGAGAAAAGTATATGGTAGACCTAAATCCAAATATATTAATATTTACATTAAGTACAAATTGTCTAAATACACCAAATAAAACTCAAGCAATTGCCAGGACAAAATTTTTTAAAGGCCCACATTTGTGTTATTAACAAGAAACTTATTTTATCTATAGATTTATAGGAACACCAAAAATAAAAATACAGGTAAAATATGACATGCAAATATTTGTCAAAAGAAAGTTGAAAAGACTGTAATAATACTAAGATAGATTTCATAAGAGAAAATGTATAAAAGGGGCTGAAACATATTATGCTATGATGAAGGAGCAAATTCGTGTAAAAGTTATAATTATCCTAAATGTAAACTAGAGAACTTGAGGAAAAATGAAAGATTGCAAAGATACCAACATTCTTTATCTCAGTAACTGATAGGACAGCTAGAGATTCCGAGAGTGTCTATGAGCTGAGGAAATCACCAATCAGCTGGATCAAGTTAGCATTTAGTGGACTTTCCACAGAAGAATAGAAAGCAATACTCCTGCCAAGTCCTAAGGGATCACTTACCAAGCTCTACCATAAAACACAATTTCACAAATTTAAAAGCATTAAAATCATACCAACTCCTCTCTAACTAAACTGGAATCAAGCTTGAAGTCAGTAATGGAACGATTAATAGGAAAGTTTCTAAGCACATGAAAACTTGTCCGGCGCCGCTCCCGTCCCGAGGAAGAAGACACTCAGACACTCATACGCAGGGTTCAGCAAGCCTTTATCGAGTGGGATGCAAGCCTCTACATGTGTCCGCTATCCGCGGCTCCTACCGTGCAAGCATGTGCAACTTCCTTATGCAACAGGTTATATAGTATACACAATCCAATCAGGGGGAGCCACGCAGCGCCCGCGGATAGGCCCTCGGTGACAGGGTGATTTATCATAACTAAATAAGGCGATGAGTTGTACAAAAACAAGAATCAGGAAGCAGGATATGGGCGCTATCTTTGCAGACACGATGGGTGGGGGAGCGAGGAGCGGGCGCCATCTTGGCTCGGCTCCCAACATCTCCCTCCTTTTGTTTTACTAAGAAGGCAATAACCAGCGATACACGAGTGAATATAGTGGCTTGTACCCTGTTTTACCTAGCTCGCGAGCGGTCCCCTGGCGCCAGTCGGCCGTCCCAGTGCCTGGTTACCCTCCTGAGCCTCATCCTTTTGCACAGGGCTAGGATTAATGGATGGAACCTAGATGCGTACAAGCATATATTCTGATGTTCCTCTTAAAACCCCGAGAGGAAGACATCATGCAGTGCCGCTCTGCCTCACACCTCGGTATCCAGCTGGTTTGCCAAGGGAGTGGGGCCTGTCTTAGGTTGATCAAGGTGGGGAGCTTTGTCTTACCCGTCCTTGGCATATCCACTCAGCCACTCAGCGGATGTTGAGCTATGTCCCGAGAACGCCATTATTTTCCAAATTTGTGCCTCTGGCGGGGGGCCCATGGCTGCGAGGGCCTGACGGACCACAACCTGTTGCCTTTTACTGCTGCATCAGCAGCGCCACGTGACAAATCCTAGGCCCACAATAGCAACACAGCATATGACAAGGAGGGAAATTGATCCTGCCCACCGTGTGATCCATCCCGCTGCCTTGGCCAACGATTGCCAGAACCCCTCGGCTGACATAGGTGGTACACGGGTCCGGTTAATCTGAGCTATGGCATGACTGAGCTGTAATGTATAGTTTAGG
>PVKA01008565.1:0-72280 GCA_004027165.1 Ctenomys sociabilis
AAAAAAAAAAAAAAAAAAAAAAAAAAGGTCATTGGGCAAGGGACTGCCCCAAGCTAAAGAGAAAACTCAAAAAGGATGCTAAGATCCTCCTCACTCAACCTTAGGGAGGTCAGGGCTCAACCACCTCCACTGAGCCCAGCGTAACCTTCACTGTGGGGGGGCTACTAGTGGACTTTCTTGTGGACTCTGGAGGACTAAACCTCTTGGAATCCCTACGGGGACGTCTGCCAAATGGGAGCCACCAGACAAACCCAAAAGGAAAAGCAGTTTAGAGCAGCTCTTGGCCGGTCAGGACAGCCTCAAATCAGCCATACTTTCTTGTGGGCTACAAATTGCCCTGACTGCCTGCTGGGCCACAACCTACTCCATAAATTAAGGGCACACCTCAGTTTTGAATCAGAAACGCCATCGGTAACCCTTGGGGAGGCCAACATCAAAGTATGGGCTCAGTTCCCCATTGGGGAGGCCCATATTCTCTATCAGGAGGTACTTGAACCTGAAGAGAAAAGATTTGATTTGACTGAAGGAGATGAACTACTACACAGATGGGTCCAACAAATCCCTGATGTCTGGGCAGAACATAACCCCCCAGGACTGGCTAAAAGCCAAGCTCCTTTAGTAATCTAGCTAACCCCAGATGTGATCCCCATTAAGTTAAGACAATACCCAATCAGCTTAGTGGCCCGAAAAGGAATTGCTATTCATATGTCACAGTTCAAGCAACAGGGCATTCTAAAACCTTGTGTCTCTCCTTGGAACACACACTTGCTTCCGGTACAAAAGCCAGGTACACAAGACTGTCGACTGGTCCAGGATCTTCACGAGGTAAACAGAGTGATCACACTGCAGCCAACAGTTTTTAACCCCTACACCCTCCTGAGTCTTTTGCCACCTCATCACATCTGGTACATGATATTGGACTTAAAGGATGCTTTTTTTCACCTTGCTTGTCACCCCGGTGAGTCAACCCTTATTTGCCTTTGAATGGACAGATCCCATCACGGGGATTACTGAACAATTGACTTGGACACGACTTCCCTAGGGCTTTAAGAACTCGCCCACCCTCTTTGATGAGGCTTTCTCCCGAGACCTCCCCTTTCGAGAGGACCACCCAGGAATGACATTACTCCAATATGTTGATGACCTCTTGCTGGCCACAGAGCAATATGAGTCCTCTGTCACGGGGACTCAAGCCTTTCTGGAGATCCTTGAGTACAAAGTGCTTGCCAAAAAGGCCCAATTGTGCTGAAAGCAGGTCACTTATTTGGGCTACCAGATCCATGAAGGAAAGTGTACTCTTTCACCCAGTTGGGTGCAAGCTATCCTACAGATTCCCTCCCCTGTGAACAAATGACAGGTATGGAATTCCTGGGAGCAATAATCTACTGCTGCCGCTGGATCATCCATTTTGCGGAGTTAGCCCAACCCTTGTATGAAGTCTTAGCTGGACCCACACAAGGCCCCCTTGAATGGGGACCTAAATAGGATACCGCCTTTGCTAACGTCAAAAATGCCTTGATTAAGACACCTGCTCTGGCCTTACCAAACCTTCAGAAGCCCTTTACCTTGTTTGTAGATGAAAAAAGGGGCATTGCAAAGGGGGTCCTCACTCAGAGGCTGGGCCCTTGGGATCGTCCCGTTGCCTACCTATCCAAAAGATTGGATGATGTGGCCTCTGGATGGCCCACATGTCTTCGAATGATAGCAGCGGTAGCCCTATTGGTCCAAGAGGGCAAAAAGTTAACCTTTGGACAACTCATTAAGGTGGTCTCTCCACACGCATTAGAGACCCTGATTAAAACACCCCCTGACAAATCGATGTCAAATGCCCGCATCATCCACTACCAAGCACTTCTGTTAGATCCTGCTCAGTCCAATTCAAAGAAGCCACCACCTTAAACCTGGCAACCCTCTTGCCAGATGATGACCCCACCCTGCCACTTCACTACTGCCTCCCCACGATCAAAAAGATGACGGGATTCCAAGAGGATATGATGGACTTCCCCTTACCAGATGCTGAGTTGGTCCTATTCACAGATGGAAGCAGTTACATCCATGAAGGTAAGCGAGTGGCAGGGGCGGTCATAGTTACCCAAGAAAATGAACTATGGTCCCAACCATTGGACCCTGGCACTTCTGCGCAAAAGGCTGAACTGATAGCGATAGCGCTGACCCAGGCATTGTGCCTGGATCAGGGAAAAAGGATTAACATTTATACTGACAGCAGGTATGCCTTTGCCACCGTTCATGTACATGGCATGATATATCAAGAGAGGGGACTGCTCACTTCGAGCGGACAGAAGATAAAAAATGCAGCCCAGATTCTGAACTTGCTCACTGCCATTTGGCTACCTTTAAAGGTGTCTGTTGTGCATTGCAAAGCCCATAACATGGGCTCAGATCCCATCACCAAAGGGAATTGTCTTGCTGACCAAATGACCCGGGAGGCTGCACTAAAATCAGTGGGGACAACAGAAGTGAAAAACTTGCTCCTCATGCCTCCCACCATCTCTGACCCAGTCTATTCTACCAGTGATCTCCACCTGGCCGTCTAATTGGATGCTAAGCCAAGAGACTCAGACAAATGGCATCAATTACCAGACAAGAGAATCCTTGTCCCCAAGGCACTGGGCAGGGAACTAATCCAACAGGCCCATTGAGCAATGCATCTTGAGAGTTCTAAGCTTGCTGACTTGTTTTGGGACAGATTTTTTTTATCCCGAAGTTAACTAAGTTAACTCACTTGTCCAGCCTACAATGTGAATCATGCATGAAGGTAAACCCCAAGCATCAAAAGCCAGTGAGTACTACCCAATATCGAGGGACTGTCCCCGGCGAACACTGGGAAATTGACTTCATGGAATTGAACAAAATAGGACTAGGAGGTTACAAGTACTTACTTGTAATGGTAGATACCTTCACTGGTTGTGTAGAAGCCTTCCCCACTCGGTCAGAGTCAGCTCTTATAGTAGTTAAAAAGCTCATTCATGAGATCCCCAATTTGGCTTGCCCTTGTCCATGGGGTCTGACAATGGCCCGGCTTTTATAGCCCAAGTTACCCAAAAACTCACCCAAGCTCTCCAATCAATTGGAGATTTCATTGTAGGCCTCAAAGCTCAGGTCAGGTTGAGCGCATGAATCAGACACTTAAGACCATTCTGGCTAAGATGTCTCTTGAAACTGGTGAGAACTGGGTTAGCCTCCTCCCGTTCGCTCTATTAAGGGCTCGATGTACCCCCTATGTTTCTGGGATTTACCCTTATGAAGCTATGTTTGGGAGACCCCTACCCCTCATTCCACATCTAACTGAAGAGAGGATAGGTGAGTTGGCTAACCAGGATCTCATTAAGTCCCTTCAGGCACTTCAACCCGTGTTAACCTCCATACATTGGGTCTTCAAACAACAGCATCCCGCTCCCGAGCCGCCACCTGTCAACTCTCAGTCCCTGGCCCCCGAACCTGGAGACTGAGTTCTCTTGAAACGTCTAGACTCCAAGGGACTGGAACCTAGATGGGAAGGACCTTTCATCGTAGTCCTCAGCACTCCTACAGCCATCAAGGTAGCTGGGAAAGCCACGTGGATCCATCATAGTCACTTCAAGCTGTGGACGGTGCCAGCCACTGAAAAGTCCACCTTGGGAGATTCAGATAAGTGGACTGCAACTAGAGTCAAAAATCGGCCTTAAAAATCAAGTTTATGAAATGTTAAATCTGCTCCCTTTCCTATGTTGCCTTTTTCCTTCCCTGACCCTTGGCACGTTTTCCTTTTGGGGAACCCATTATTCTAACCCTGGGGAATGGAGGATAACTGATTATGACACAGGTGAAATATTGGCCACGAACTCTACAGGTGACCAATTAATCTTGGATTTGTGCCACCTCCTCTTAGGAACAACTTTTTACTTTAGCCAACCAATCTCCTCCGGCCCTCTTGGATATGTCAAACCCCAGTCTGACTCAGCCCATTGGTACTGTAAAGATACCCATACTCAAAAACAACTCCAAAGTATAGGATGGTATGTTTGCCCCCAGATACAAAAGCCAGTACCCAAACACCAGCGAGACCTGGGGGTAGGCAAAGGTTGGAACACTTGGAATTGTGGCCAAAAGCAGGAAGTCCATCATTTCTGCTATCAATGGGGTTGTGAGACCATATCCCTTTGGAGTGGACTAAATGCAGATGATTATATAAAAATAGAAATAAAAATACCCTCTACATGCAGCTTAAACAAATGCAACCTATTAGTTATCTCCTTCCATAGTCGACCTGACGCTCCCGGATGTTTCTATTGGGGGCGTCATTACGGAATCCGCCTTTATGTCACAGGGCCAGACCCCAGTAGATCCTTTACTATTCAGTTTATCCCCCGACTTTCTATGCCAGCAAAGCCCCCGCACCTATAGGCCCACTTGCTCCTGCATCTAGCCTAGAACTCGCCCTACATCTGCCCTCCCTCAACCCTCACCACCCCCTTCATTGCCCTCCACTCTCACACAAAAACATGAGCCCCTAGCCCATGGGCCACCCCTATAAGATCCCATCTTACCTCTTGAAATAGCTTTCTCCTATCTAAACTTCAGCAGTCCCAACCTCACTCAGAGTTACTGGTTATGTCTTTCTTCCAGTCCCCCCCTTTACTCAACTGCCAAGGCCCCCCATTGCTGGCATTCCCAATGACCACCCTTAACCTTGGGAGATGTACTCCCAATCCCTGGAACTTGCTTTACGTCTCTTGGCCTTCAACTCTCTAACACTCTCTACTCTCCCTCCTGCCACCCTAATTACACCTATTCTATCCAAAATCAGTCATACCCTAACAATCAATTAATATGTTCCCCCAATGGAACTTGGTTTGCTTGCATTTCAGGAGGAATAATTCCATGCATCCAACATAAGCCCTTCACCCTGGGACTGGAGCTTTGCGTATTGGTCCACATACTACCCCAAGCTTATTGGTACTCTGAAGAGGAAGGGCTACAACACTTAGAAATCCCAGACCCCTATCCCCACCATCGGTTCATCAGAGCCAACCCAGTATTGGTCTCCCTACTCTTGGAGGGTGCCGCTGAGTACCAGCTAAAATAAACTGCTTCAACTTTTTGGACTTGTCCCGTTGTCATTTGATTTTTGAGTTACAACAGTAAAAGTGAGAAATCTAACAACAACAGGGTAACTATCATTGTGGATGTTCCCCTACATACAGAAGGAGTTTTTGAAAGCCACAGGCTGAACCCTAAAGGGGAGGCCAGCACTACAATTTTGGTTTTTGAGATCTGCAATGCTATGTGGGATAGAATTTGAGGGAATAGCGAGGGGCATGGAGGTGCCTAAGGTCATGCACAGCCAAAAATCTTTAGCCAAACCAGGGCTAGAGACATTAAGGGCTTTGTGAGTGGCTGTTGATTGTCCATTGGCATCCAAATTTTAAAAAATTGAGGATGAATAAAGAACGAAATAAGATATTTCTAGGTGACCTCCTTGTGGGGTACCATTTCCCCTTTTTTGTTTTATAAGCATTTTTAAGCTTTTATTGGCTCATTTTATAATTACCCATTGATATGTCTCTATAGAATGATAACAGACAAGTTACACATTTTTATAGACATTTAGAAATCAAAACCATATAGAACATTGTAGTAAGGCAATCTTGATGACATTTTGATATACTTAGTTTGTTTTGTATAACACTTTTAACCCAGTCATCTCTACTAATGCAAAGTGTCTTCTAAGAGACTATTGAGATTATTGGGAGCTTCTCATTAATAAACAAAAAGGTTGGCCACACCTCTTATTCATTAATTGGACTCCTCTCTTAATAACTTTTTCACTCTAAAGAATTTTTGTTTAATTAGCTTAAACCTTATGATGTATATAAACAATTTTAATATCACTTCAAGGCTGTTAATTTAGGAAAAAGCATGCTTTCAAGTCTATATCTCAAATTATATTTGGAACAAATAATCAAAAAAAAGAAAAAAAGGAACAGCTATTCATTGAAAGACAAACACATAAGCACACAGACACATAAACCCCCTTAAAAAAAAATCAAGAGTGCACTCAGATATTTGGCCAAATTAAATTAAAGCAATTGTATTACAAGCTCTAGAAATTTTATAAGTAGACTAGTCATAGTTTGTTATTCATCAATTCTTAGAGATCTCTTACTAGAAAAGCTTGGAAGGAATGAAATCTTTCATATATAATTGATGTGTATATTTTGTATTTTTTGACAACACTGAAAAAATTTAACTTAATTATTTTTACATATTTTCTCACCTATTTAGACCTCATATTTCCATTTGGTCAGTTTCTTGAAGAGGCCCCAGGCTGGATCTAGCCTGGTCGCTGTTAACTTCTTTAGATCTGGCTCCATGGTATAAACTGACAGTACACTCTGGTATCCAATTAGGTTGGTTAGCATTCTCTGGAAAAACACAAGCACACCCTTTGCCCCAGGTTAGCTGTGGACTGAGTCCCGTCCATTGTGCGGTATGGAGATCTCTCCAAAGGACCTTCTTAGCCTTTTTCTTCTTACCTGGTTTGTTGTCCTATTGCTGTAAAAGTATAAAAATTTAATAGTAGATACTGACAAGTGAAATTGGCAGGACTGTCTCCCCTTTGCTTTAACAGAATTTTGATCATACAGTGGCCTTTGGAGGCCACCACTAGGCCTTTTATTATTTAAATGGTGTGCCAGAATCAAGTAACTGTTTAAACCCCATGGCTTTTACACATTATTTTAAAGTTTTACATTTGTTTTTAAAATATCAAAGCCTTATTTTTAATATTTTTAATTTAGGACAGTAAAAGGCAATCAAACTTAACTAGGAATTAAAAAAATTTAAGTAATTTTTTAAAATACGTTAGAGCAATGGCCTTACACCTTTGGAGCTGCCCCACCTAGAGGCCACCCACATTTGCATTTGAAAAGCCATTAAAATGCTTTTCTTTTAAGCAATTTTTATTTTCTAACCAACTATTTAGTTTTGAAAATTTCAAAATTTTCAGCAAAGATGACCAATTGTGCAACATAAGAATCTGGTGTGGTTCAAACAATGATTTGGGTGGATAGAAGTATAATTTTGATTTTCCTGTATAAACAGCACTGATTACACCAAACAAAACCTGGAGAACTTTAGCACTAGGGCTATCTTTGGTTGATCTTACTCGACAGGTGTGCTGGTCCAGCGGCTAGGATCAGCGTAGTGGTCTTGTCCTTAAAAAGGTTTTCTTGAGCCCACATTACCTAAAGCTTTAAAGGAGCTAGGGCCCTGTAGCCGTGGCCTCTGCCGCTGAACCTATCTTGCAGATGTCTGTCTGGGTCAGCCTAGGATGTGAGCATGCTACCCCCATCTCAGTTTGTGCCCTTCCCCCTGACAGCGCCCAGTCACTTGAAACCAACTGTTTGAAATTTAAAAGAACCTTTTTTGCAGTTTTTAGCAAAACTCCACAGTTAAAACATTTATTTTTATTTTGTTGAGATAAAAATTGTTTAACCGTATATCCTTATGGGCGGCAGCCATAGCAAGACCCTGTTGGTAAGACACTCCAATATCAGAACAGAGGCTCATTAGCCCCTTAAATCAGCCTTCTTTTGTATGGTTTAATAGCAGCTTGGCAGGCAGCATTAGCGTTTTCAAAAGCTAATTGTCTGACAAGGTCAGAGCTTTGTTCCACATTACCAAGCAACCTCTCTGCAGCTTGAAGCAGTTGATGAACAAAATCTGCAAAGGGTTCTCCCAAACCCTGTCTTATTTTAGTGAAGGAGGAGGTGGCCTCCCCATGGGAGGGCAGTCTCTTCCAGGTCCTGGTTGCTGCCAACTGGATTTGAGAAAATAGCCCGGCATCATATCTAGATTGTGCCTCTGTTGTGGAGAAATTTCCTGTGCCTGCCAGCATCTCATAGGTCCAGCCATTGCTGGTCTCAGCATTCGTTTTAGCAGTGGAATTGCAATTATCCTGATATTCGGATTTCCAAAGCAAATAATCTCTGCTGGACAAAGCAGCCTTGGCTAACATATGCCAATCCTTAGGGGTGAGCTATCCTTGAGTCATGGAATCCAGTACAGTGAGTATATAAGAGGCCGTCATGCCATACTGCATGACAGTGGTCTTCAGTTCTTTTAAAGTTTTCAAGTCAAAGGGGGTGTGAGTTCTGATAGTTTGAGGTTGTTCCCCTACATTTCCCGCTCTTTGTGTTTCGGTTACAGAAAACGCCCAAGCGGCAGCCATTTTGTTTTTTGGCAACGGTTGGGAGGAATTTGAAGATAAAATGGCAAGCAGCTCCTGTGTGGCCTGTTTGAGGTGAAGTGCCGTGAGCTCTTTGATAAGGTCATGGTACTGGTTTTCCAATCAAATTTGTTTTTGGAGATCCTCCACTCTCATTTATAACTCCTGGATTATGGGAGGGGACAGTTTGTGTCCCCTCAATTTTTGGGAGAGGGGAAGTACCCACAGCGATGATGGGCGTTTCTCAGCTGCCTCGTCACCAGAGGTCTCCAGATCACAGCTCCTTTATCAGAGCCATCAGTATTAACTATCAAGTCACCGAGATCAGGATGCAGGTTACTCATCCCTGGGGCAATTATAGGTTCAGGAGGCGCACTGGGCAGAATCACATTACAGGGGCCCTCGCCGAGCGCCAACATGGCGTCATCAGGCGGGGCACTGGGGGCGACTGCTAACTGCGCAGCCCCCTCCGGTTCCTCCTCATCAGCAGAGGAAAAGGAATCAGAATCTGCCTGGGAGGGCTCTGGTGTATTCTTGGTGGACAATTGAAGGAGATGTTCCCTTTCTCTGACAACCTGGTCAACGAGGGGATCCCAATGCCATTGCTGGAGGATCTCACCAATGAGATTCCAAGAAGAAAAGGCAGTCACAGGGATTTTCTCCAGTCCAAAGATCCTATAATCATCTTGCAGAGTGTCACCTACCCTCTGCCATGTTTTAGAAATGATCGTGCCCTCTAGGGGGAACCAAGGGCACACCTTATGGATGAATTCAAAATATTGGGTCAATTGTTTCATTTTAACCTTTACTCCTCGCGCCTTTAATGCTTTGCTCAAGCCTTCAACAAACTTTTCATGTTCACTCACTGCCTGTCCCATGTCGGGAGGAATGGGAATGGGGTGCTGTTCTCTTACCAAGGTTCAGGCGTTGCAGCAGGTCACCGCGGTGTGACCTCTTTCACTTTATGCTGGCCTTGCTCTGTCGCTGAATCCTTTGTACCAGAGTACCCCACGTTGGGCGCCACTTGTCCCGTCCAGCAGGGAAGTCAACATGGGTCACCTGGGGAAGGAGCGGGGATGAAGAAGGGACAAGGGACAGGAGATGTGAGAAATGGAGACGAGGCAGGATTCTGATCAAGTCTCATTTATTCAAAGGACACTCTGGGTATATATAGTGGAGGCATAGGGAAATGGCGTTGGCAGGTAAAAGGCACAAGTAACTAGGCAACCGGGCTATGACAGGAAGTCCCACCTCCAGGGCATAGCAGGAGACTTATGGGAAATAGGCAGGGTAAGAAGAATTAGGAACTTAACTCAGCAGAGGAATAGAAACTTAAGAACATGGCCGAGACTATTATAAAGTGGGTACGAGTCACAGGTTTCCCACAGGTGGGGATCTGGGTAGTGCGTAGGCGGGAAGAAGCCAAAGGCTCTCCCTCAGACTCACCACACACTCACTGATCTGGGCAGCCTGGTGAGTTGTGCAAATTCCCACTCACTGGGAGGGCTTGGGGCAGGATCTAGGAGGCCATGGGAGTCAGCCACAGTCTCAGGCTGGTCTCTCTGGCTGGGTGGGTGTGGGCGGGATCCTGGGTTGTCTTTTTATTCTGTTGGTTATTTATGTTGTCCTGCAATGACTTTTTAATAAAAAAAGATCCCATTTGTTGACTGTATGTAATATTTCCCTTGCAGACTGGGTGTTATTTGTGAAATCTCTGCCTACATTTATGTTGTTAAGATTTCAAGCTAATTTTACTTCCAGTGCATATAGTGTTTTTGACTTAATAGTTAGATCTTTGATCCATTTCAACTTTAGTGCACAATGATAGACATAGACCTAGGTTTTTAGTTTTTCTCATGTAGAAAGCCATATTTTTTAGCACCATTAATTAAATAGGCTGTCTTTATTCCAGTGAATATTTTTGGCACCTTTATTAAAGATAAGGTAGATGAGTGAGTTTGGGATTGTGTATGCATCTTCTAAAGTGTTCCACTGATCCTCAGGCCCATTATTTTCCCCTAAGATCATGTTAACTTTGCAATAGCTTTGTAGTATAATTTCAAGTCAGGGACTGTAATAGTCTCTGCTTTGCCTTTGTTGTCTAGTGTTGTTTTTGCTATTCTAGGTCTCTTCTGGTATAAAATGAATTATGGGAATATTTTGTCTAATTCTGTGAGGTATGCAAATTATATTTTGATTGATATTGCATTAAATCTGCATAAAAATTTTGGAAGTATATTTTTCACTGTACTGGTTCTTTCTAAGAACAGGAAATATCTTTCCATTTTCTGATATCCTGCTCAATCTACTTTGCAAAAGTAGTATAAATTTCAATGTAGAAATCTTTTAATTCCTTTGTTAGATTGATTCCTAAGTATTGCACCTTTTGGATGCTATTGTGGGGGTTGTAGTTTCCCTAATTTCTCTCTCAGTAAGCTTGCTGTTTCTGTACAGGAATGATATTGATTTTTAGGTGCTGACTTTGTATTCAGCTATGTGACTGAATTTGATTATTAAATATAGAAGTCTTTTGGAAGAGAGTTTTTGTTTTTTTTTCTATGAAAAATATCATGTCATCTTCAAATAGTATTTTAACTTCTTCCTTTCCTATTCTTATTTCTTTTATTTCCCTCTCTCATCTAATTGTTCTGGCTAATGTTTAGTTATGCTGATAGTACTAGTCATGGGAACATTTTTTGAGAACCAGTGGTATAAAACATTGGCTGACAAAATTAGGAAGGCTACATAGGTCATTTGGTTTAAAGCTTTAGATATAAAGGTGAAGACCTTAGGTCCAAACAGAATACCTTATTTATAGAAATATACTAGTGTTCAGCCTTTGCCCGTACAAAAAATTTCAAGGTAGGTCTATAGGGCTTAGACTCACTGTTCCTCTCTTGTTCTGTGCAGTCATGGCTTGCACAGTCATGTTTTTGTCAAGGATGGACAACACAAACCTGATGATCCCATATGATTATAAGGGAGCTGAAAATCCCTGTCATCCAACATTTTTACTGTGCTCTTTTTATGCTGACATGTTTAGATTCACAGATACTTCTGTGTTTGTGTATTCAAAGCAGTAATGTGCTATATGGATGTCAAGTTGAGTGACAGTAGGTTGTGCCATATGGCCTAGTTGTGTATTAGGCTGTGTCATGTAAGTTTGTGTAAGTACAAGGGGTGATCAAAACATATGGTGATGTTGGCTTTTTAAAAAATGTGTTCCATTTTTACAAGTAAAAGCGATATTGTCATTAGGCTTGACCTCAGAATTCTCCTCTCATGTCATTGTTATTCGAGCTTCCTTGATATTCTCTGAAGTAGTTGGGAAGTGCTTTTCCAAGAGTATGTTTACAAAGTGTGATTAAAAAAAAATTAGGTGAGTGAGACCCCTGAATGCGATCCAATGGAAAGACCAGCTCAAAACATTATGATTTGCCCTTATCAATTTTTTTCATTGTTACTGGCTGGCACAGTGCAACTTGTGGCACTGCCTTAAAAGTCAAAATGACCATTCAAGGCAAAGGTTTTGAAACAATTCAAAATATCAAGGCACCCGTGAGAGTGCAACAAAAGATATTCATGAAAAAGAAGTTCTTGTGCAGCTTGCCCAGAGTGGCAAGAATGATGGAACAACTGTGTTTGAAGAAGTATTTCAAGGAGGATGAATGGGACTATGTCTTTACTGTTATTGTAAGAACTTAAACATTCACCACAGTTTTGATCACTCTTTGTATATCCTATGATGTCTGCAGAACGAAGAAATCTCCCAAGAATGCTTTAGTTAAAACACATCATCATTAAGCTCCATGTGGTTATTTGCACATCAGGTGCCTGTTCTCTCTCTCTCTCTCTCTCTCTCTCTCTCTCTCTCTCTCTCTCTCTCTCTTTCTGTCTCTGTCTGTCTCTCTCTCTGTCTCTCTGTATTTAGTTGTTGCAGGATCTCATTACAGAGCTTGGACTGGTGGTGATCCTCCTGCTTTCAGCCTCCCCAACACTGGGATTATGGGTGCGTGTCACTGCATCAGGACTCTGGTCAGCTCAGCCCACCTGGGGGCAGGGCTGGTACAGCATGTGGTGCTGGGGTTTGGACATCAGTCCCTGCACTTGCCTAAGCTGGCTTAAGCAGGCACTTTAGTCTGCTGAGGTATCCCTACTGGCCCTAGGTCCCTGTCTTTGTGAAAGGCCTCATGAGAGCAGAGGCCTGAGGCTGTGGAGCCGGATGCCCTGCCCAGCCCCAAGCATGCCACAGCTGCACGGAGAGGACTGCATCATGGGGGTGGGAGCACGGAGAGGGGACGAAGGTGAACGGAGGACACACTTAGTCCTGAGGTTCAGTGTTACTGAGTGTTTGACTTTAGGATAAAACAGCAGTTCCCAGGAATAGGAACTGGGCCATGTTCTATTCAAATTTTGTTTATTGCTTTAATTATACTTTATAGTCATCACTGCTCACTCCTAGTTGCTGTTAATTTTCTTTTGTGTTTCACAATTGCAAAATGACCATTTGTCTCTTTCACTTTGACCTTCTCTGTAAGAGAAACACTTGGAAGAGGAGAAGGTGATAGGAAGATTCAGCTCTTTCATGATCTGAAACCCTCAGTGGCTGATAAGTAAGTGGATTTCTATTTAATAACTCCCACAAATTTATGAAAAGTATACATTTTGCAATCAAATCACACATGAAATAATTTCCATGTCAGTAATACTGTTAAGTAATTTTTGTTTTCTTAAACTGAAAATATGTCTGTACATGTTTATTCTAGTGTTAAAACTTTTTATTGTCATCATAATTGACAATAAGAGTATGACATATAAGTAACATTTCTTATTGCTTTATTTATGTATTTATGTACTTATTTTTTAAAATTGAGACAGGGTCACACTATGTAGTGCAGGCTGACCTTGAACTCACAGCCATCTTCCTGCCTCAGCCTCCCAAGTGCTGGAATTATAGATGTGTGTCACCAGGCCCAGGTGCTACCCTCATTTTATAAGTAAAAAATTTAATCAGAAAAAAGTATTGAAAATAAGTCCAAAATGTTGGATATATGATCTTATTTTACAACTGAGCAATGGCAAAACTCTGAAAAATCCTGAAGATTTCATTTTCTATTTTTATTGTTGGCATATCAATATGTATTCATTGCAATAATATTTGAGATAGTCAATTAATGTATGATTTCAGCTTATACTTTGGCTTGTCTGGATACAGGGGGATGGCCAGATAGCTCAGCAGATTAAAGCACCTGCTTAGGAAGACGCAGGGACTGGGCTTCCATCCCAGCCTTGCCGTGTTGGTCTAACCCCCAGGACATGCTGAGATGGCGACTGAGACTGGGTGTGGTGGTGTGCACCTGTAATCCCAGATCTTGGGAGGCTGAAAACAGTAGGATCAGTATGAGTCCTATATGTGTAGTGAGAGTCTGTAGACCCTGTACTATATACTATGTGCAGGTATATGCAGGTCCCATATTGGTTCAGAGGTGGGTATATGGAAATAAGAAAACACACACAGCATTGGTTTCATGGAGTTTGCAGTCTACCAGAGAGGTAGGAAGGATGCACATAAAACCAACAACAACCAAGTAAGATTTTCATATCAGTTCCCAGATAAACAATAAAGAAACAAAACTAGGTAATACAATCAAACAAACACTGGTAGGAGTGAATGGTGCAAAAGTATCAAGAGCAGAAAAGCTCTTCTAGAGAGATACACTTTTGAATTGAGATGTGAAAAGGAAGAAAAAACAACCACAGACTGCTCCTGGAGAAGACAAAGGAAGGAGAGAGAAGCAGAATGGAATGTTCTAGGCAGGAAAAGGGGTAGCATGAATACCTAGAGGCAAAAAAAGTTTATAGTTCTCCAAAAACAGAAAAGTGAATGTGGATTTAGGACAGTGACCCAGTAGAAGAAAGAACAGTATCATTGTATGCTGAGGTAGCAGACAATGGAAACTTATTCCAAGTGTACATGTAAGACTGAATTTAAGCAAAGTAATGACATGATCTAGATTTAAAACTGCTCAAGAAATGGGGTAATGTGGACAACAGGAAATTAGAAGAATAGTAAAGTATTGCAAGAGGACAGTAATAACCTAACTTGGGATCACAGCTTTGACCATAAGAGCAAATATTATGTCTGTGTAGCTAAGCAGATATTAAATTGGGAATTTGTATTTAAGTTAGTTCCCTTAAGTTCTGTCTGATCACCTCTGCTTGATGTACCTGGGGTCTTCTAGGCAGACTAGTTCACCCTGGTTACCTGTTGTACCCTCTCTAGATAAAGAGGGAAAGGGGATTCTCTTATAGATCTAGGGTCTAGCAAAGTGTCTCAGCTTACTGGGTCTGAATCTACCAAGTTCAAACTCCTCCAGATGTGCCTGGCTTGGGTATGGCTGCTGTGCTCAGCTTCTTCTTGCTGCAGCATAGCAGGCCTGGGTTCTGGCTGGAAAGGGATCCCATGAGGGTGCAAGAGTGTCTCATACACATTGGGCCTGGGCTGGAGCTGGAGGGGTCTGGTGAACTCAGCGGAAGGTCTCACTGGGATCACAGCTTTGAAAATGCAAAGAAATTGTGAGATTTGACAGACATTTCAGCACTAAAGATAGTGTTGCTGAGTAGGCTGTGGGAGTTTTCTAAGATAATACAATACACAAATAAAGTCTCATGTTCCTAGAAAGTAATGACGTATGGTAAAACTAATATAAGAAATAAACTTCAGCATATTTAGTGTGCCTTAACATTTGAAGACACATAATTTATTTTTCGTGCCTCTATCAGAAAGCCTTCTTTTCAGGTTTTGTTGTTGTTTTGTTTTGTGCAGGGTCCCACTATGCAGCTTGGACTCATAGCGATCCTCCTGATTTCAACCTCCCTAGGGCTGGGATCACAGGCATGCACCACCACGTCCAGACTCCATCACTGGCTCAGCGTGTCCCCGGGGGTGGGGCCAGCACAGCATCAGAAAGCCTCCTCTTAGGTTGTTCTTTAGCTTATAGTTTACAACCCACTTAGCAAAGACTTTCTTCCTTCATGAAAGACTCATAACTTTGTTACATCTGAGCACCCATCTTTTAGGGGCAGAAAGTTCAAGGAGGCTAGAGGATAGGCCTGTTCCTTTCCTGTTGCAGAAGTTCAACACTAGCAGAGTTTTATTATACCAGCACTAAAAGTAAGTACCACTGACTATGTGCCAGGTGCTATTCTCAACATATTAAAAGTAATGACTCATTTTATTGAATTTCCTTAATAGTATCCAGCTAATATGGTTATTATTCCTATTCAATAAGTGAGAACACTAATGTGCATTTAGGAATGCATATGAGTCATCAGTATAAGCACCTAGAGTTTAAAGTTAGCAAGGCTGGCTTCAAAAAACATGCTCCTCACTGCTATGCCATGCTGGCTGCTCCCCACAGCTGGGTGTTTGTGTACGATGAGACAGTTTGAAATTTTGAAAAATGAAATAATTGTGCAGAAAATGGTGATGAGGTAATTGCAGTGTCTCTGTGGAAGGGAGTATCTGGCACTACCAGGAGAAACTGAAGAGGCTGAGGTAGTCGGGTCCACTGGCTGTGGTTTTGGACTGCTGGTACCTGTGTTTATGTCAGATCACTCTTGGAACCTGCATTTTTGCTGAGCCTGTGCTCCAGTCCACATTGATTCTGAGTTCCTACCTCTCTTTCAATAAATTATTCTTCTACTTAAATAATCTCTAGTTAAGAACTCCAGTGAACACCACCAATTTACCCATCAACAGAGAGCCATTCATAATGACAGTCAAGGCTCAGAAGTTCTGATAACCCCTCCCACACTTATACCCCTTGGACTTGCACCTGTAAATTTCCTTCTTTTAACAGAGTTTTCAGCCATCATTGTTTGCTCAGAATAATCTCCTTCGTAGTTATTTGCACTCAGACGACGGCCATGTCAGTGTGTGTGTCCCCTGGCCAGAACAAAGACACAGAGTTGCACCCTGAGGGCCACTTACAGGGTAGGAAAGTAGGCCCAGAAGGCACTCACGCTCTAGCTGTAGAGTCAAGGCACACAGCCGGCTGGCTTTGCCCAACAGAAAGGTTCACCACCCCAGTTATCCAGGCACTTGCTCTTTCTTACTTTTTGTTATTCAAAATTTTAAAAATTCTATGAGATGGCCCATTGAAAATCTTTCTATAAAGTCTCTTCTTCATTTGAACATCTTTAATAACACAGTGGTTTTGCTATAGTGACTGACCAAAAATCCTGCTCAGCCTGTATACCATAGATGGAAATTCTTACAATATGATTTTCCCTGGGTAACCCAGGAGTCATACAAAAAGATAAAACAAAAGATGATATAGGCTAGAAAGCATATTTTGAAAATGAAGAAAAATGTTGCCTCTTATGTAAGAATTTTTACATTGCTTTTTGACAAATTTCACTGTAAGATTTTCTCATATTATATTTGCTTAAAGTTTAAAAGTAATTATAGCCTCCAAATTCATTCTCTATATACTTTAAAAGCTTGGATTTGGGGGTACTTAGATATTAGTAATTCATTTGGATTAATTGATATTTTGTTGCAAATTTCTTAATTATCTTAAAAAGTTCTGTTCTCCACTAAAAGCAAGCAGGACCCTTGCAGAAAGGGTAGATTTACAAGGCTAGCTAGGCAATGGCCTGGAGAATTTTATTTTATTTTATTTTATTTTATTTTATTTTATTTTATTTTATTTTATTTTAGGGAAGGGTCTATAGGGTGTTCAGGGTCTCACTACTAGATTAGACTTGTAGTGATCTATCCATTTACAGCCTCCCAAGAGCTGGGATTACAGGCATGCACCACCACGCCCAGTCTGAAGTGCCTTCTCAATGTGCCCTGGGGTCAGGGCCAGCACGGCAGGCCTACAGGATCAAACCCACATCCCCTGCATCTGCTTGCAGGTGCTTTAATCCACTGAGCTATTTGACCTGCCCCTGTTCTAGAGAATCTTGCAATGCCAACAAATAAGAAAATGCTTAATAAAGCAAACAAGTCATGTCACAGTGACACAAAATTTAACTTTAAGGCAAACTTATCATCAAAATCTAGTGTTTAGATATGTTTTAACAACATATCTTTTTGTTAAAATTCAAAAGTCAGTATTTCAGAATGCAACTCCATTCAGAAAGGAGGTTTTCAAAGAGTTAACCAGGTAAATTGAGGCCCTTAAAGGGGGCATTAACTCAATAGGACTAGTGTGTTTGTAAGAAAATGGAGTATTACTCAGCTATAAAAAGGTAAATTGAGGGCTTTTCTTGATAAATGGATTCAACTAGAGACTGCATCGATCAGTGAAATAAACCAGATTCACATGTGCAAACATTGTATTATCTTGCTAGTATGAGAAGCTGAGAGAGTAAATAAATATGAAAGGTACAATAGATACTGTGAAAGGGAAATGATTTGTTAGGTGGGAGGAAAAAATGGGATGAGGTAAAGAACAAAAGAAAGAATAGTACATTTATGTATATATGAAGCTTAGCTTGGGTAGCTGTACTGCTGATTTTTGCAGTCTTTTGAAAGGGACAGCTAATCCTTAAACTTTTCTTTTTCTTTTTAATTCCTTATGACTTTTTTGTTGTTTATTTTTGAAACAATTTTTCATGTTTACATCTGGGAACCTAAACAACAAATTTGAAGATAAGGCATGTAACACAGCAAGCATTTTTGAATACCTATTACTTTGTTTAGTGGAATTTTGTATCATTTCTAAGGATGCTTTTAAAATTATCATTTTGTATTATTTAAGAAGAGAAAAGAAAAAGTTACAGCAAGATAGTAGCTACACAGAGCACCGTGAGGAGGCTGCTGCCTGCAAGTCTAGGTGAGAAAGCCTCAGGAAAAACCGAGCCGCCAATCCCTTGATCTTGGACTACTAACCTCCAAATTGTGAAAAAAACAAAATCTTTTCCCTGCATATAAGCCTCCCAATGTATGGTATTATATTATGACAACTTCAGCAAACTCATAAAACTAGCAGAAATTAAATACCAATTCTCCTTCTTCCAAAGAGTTCCAAGATTAAATCTGCATCCAGAGTTAAGCTCAGTTACTGGAGTCACTCAATCCAATCAAGACGTAATGCCTCACTAAACATCACTTACCAGTGCAGTCAATAAAAGATCACACACACACCCTTTAATTGCTATTGCTTGTAGACACTTTCTTTCTGCACTGAATACTGCCCATCAGTCTTCTTATCAAAAGCTTCTCTTTGTCTTTTATCCAAAGGACTGGTAATCAATTTCTTTGTACTGAACCCAGCCATGTCCTTTATTTTTTCTTCTCCTCTAACTTCACAATTACTATCCTAAACCAGACACAGCTTTTATCTCTCCCTACAGGACACTCTCCTATGCTTTTATTAAGCACAAACCGGATACTACTCCAGTAAATGACTTCAGAAACACCCTCAATCTTGTTGGAAACCCATGCTTAACTGTGAAAAGGCTGGCGGTTTTTCATACCATTATGTGCTTTACATAGGATACCAAATTCCTATTTGGAAGGTGCATTTTCAGCTAAGACATTTGAACAATGCATGATCTACTTTTTACTTCAATTTTGGGAGTTAAAAAAACTAGTATATTATCTAATTCCTGAATCTTGTGAACCATTACCTCTTCCTTTATCTTCAGAAGAAATAGAGTATGCCACACTCTCTTAAGAAAAATGAATCTTAATTTACTGATAAGAGACATCTGCTAAAATATTATCTGTAAATATAATATTATGTATGCACCTTGTATGATACCAAAACATTATGAAAACAGTTTGCAATCTATTAATTTATCGAATCTGTCTTGTTAAGGTGTCTTGAAACTGTCTCATTGATATTTGTACTTCAATGAAATAAAAAATAAAATAAAATAAAAATTAAAAAAAATGAAAAATGAAAGAAAGCAGACATTCTTAAGCCTCTGTTTTGGGTTTTAGATAGCTCCATGGATTTGGAAACTGTGTCTTTAGCAGGAGCACTGTCTCTGAGAGAATGTGCTGGTACCAGCTTGGCATGTTCAAAAGGCATGCTGGGTGGTCTGGCCATGACTCAAAGCTGTGGGAGTCTTAAGTGAAGGGAGAGGTAGGGGTCTCGGGTATACAAAGGATCTCTAGTCTCCTGGGTTAACTGTGACTTTCAGGGTACACAATTTGCCTACATGTATTACTCCTCAGTTGGAATATATATGCAAGCATTTTACATCAAACGTATGTTTATTACCAATACAGTGTAGCTCAATTTACTGGGTAAGTTTTCCTATGAAGAGCAAGCATTTGTCAAGCCCTGGTATATTCTATACACTGTACTTAATACACTGACCCAAATGCGAGTGTTTCTAAATGAAGTAGGGTTTAGGCTGCCCTTGAGAAGAAAATCTAGGCAATTAAAGCCAGGAACACTCTTACAGGGTTTGTGGGCCTTGGAGCAAGAGTACAAAGACCTACATAATTCAGTGCTAATAAAGCTAACAAACTATCACACAGTTGTTTGTCCTAGTCTACTTTTTGAAGACCAAGCTCAATTTAAAATTCTCAGAAATGAAAGAGCATGTCCAATGGACAGAGTCCTGTCTTTCCCTCCTCTCGTCTCTTTCTTCCTCACCAGCATCTCTCTGTCCCCAGAAGGTCCTCTTCGACACACATCTGAGCCCCACGGCCACCTTCCAATCTCCTCCTCAACCTCAACAAACAGCTTCTTCTTCTGGCACTGCTCAGAAATCCGGTCTGCCCTTCTTACTGGCTCAGATCCTAGAAGCAGGCTTGAGTCTCTTAGAGGTGATGGGGAGCAGTACGGACTCTGGGTAATCACCCCAACTGGTGATTTTTAGTCCTACAGGAGCCTACAAACACAGGACATAAATACAATAGGGATCCTCTGCCTAGGTCTGAAGCCAATGCAAATTCAAAGCCCTCTATCTTAAAAGCTTTTCTTCAAGCTTTTACAAGGAAAGACTGTAAAGTTGGTAGCATGAAAACTTACATTAAAGATGAACAAATAGGGAGATAGTAGAAGGGAGGATTTCTGTCTCAAAGGGATGAAGGAAGAAAAAGAAATAGGTGCAACTATTTAGAAAAAAAAAAAAGACAGCTCAAAGATAAATATGTCTCAAATGGAATGGATTCCATGGCTCTCTATAGAAGGTTTGAAGAGGAGAAGTATTGCCTTATGGCACACACTGAGTGTTTTAGCCCATTTTTCCCATTTCCTAAAGACCTTTGCAGATACCAAAAGAATCTGATGAAGAATTAGAATCAGCCGGGGCAGCAAAGCTGAGCCCAAGTACTAAGCATGAGGGACACATCAGATGGGGCACGGGAGATTTGAGGCCACAAAACTTCACCAAAGAGATTATGGGAAACCAATGGAGAAGCCCACAAGGGCCCAAATTAATGAGGGTATGCAGCCTGCAATTGGTATCTGGTATTAGGGCACGTTTCTCAGTTTTACAGGCCTCCCTTTTTAATGTTCAGCCAAACTAGTAATTCTTGTTACAAGAAATAATCAGGGATAGACCCCTATGATTTATGGGCAAATTATTTTACCCATAGTTTGTTGTTATTCATCATAAAGACAAAATCTCAAACAACTTAAATGTCCATCAAAGAATAGATCAAATAAATGATGGTCTATTCTTACATCAATATATTAATCATTAGATATGTAGATACATGTATTACAAAGATATTCATGAACTACATAGCAGTGTTTTGGAGTCCAATGATTATATACCCCAGTGAGTGTGATGCAAATTTTTAAGAGACTAAAGGGACATATACCAAACATATACTTTTTTGAGTTAAATGTGTTTCGTTGGTTTTAACTGTCTTAGAGAAAAAATTGTTTGGGATAACTCAAAGTAATTTAGAACCCAATTTCTTCAACTGTAAAGTAAAAAGAATGAACCAGAACAAATTCAAGGGACTCAACCTGGCACTCAGGAGGCTGAGGCAGGAGGATTGCCATGAGTTCAAGTTCAGCCTGGGCTACATAATGAACTCAACGCTAGCCTGAGCTACACAGTGAGATTCTGTCTCAAAAAAAAAAAAAAAAAAATCAGTGGACTCACTACACTGTAATCTTCAATTATTTATTTAATGATTAAAAATAATATAAGATTCCAGCTATTATTGAGCATTGGCAGCTGGTGAGAACCACACCATCAAAATGCCATTAATTTTATGCATCTGTACACATTTATTTTTATTTTATCTTCAGGACATGAAAGTATAATAACAATAATTTATTTTAAAATTTTATTTGAAATTTATTTTCTTTCCAGGAATGAATAGCTTTAGAAGAGTTCTTAAAGCAAATATTTGTTTTTCTACATTATTTCAAAAGTTATGAAATTCAATTTCGTCCTTTTGTAGAGAACTCAGATGATGCATAGGCTTTAGATACCTGCCAGATTTTGGTCTGTGAGTGTGAACTGTCTTTCCCTCAGTCCTTGGAAACTCCTATACCAGAAACTAATGATTCCAGTAATAATTCTGGACTTTAGGTAGAACTAAATTATATAAAAAAAGACGAAGTCTGGAATCCTGAAATCTGATTGTGACCTTTCTGCTTTCCGCTGAGAGCACAGGCCACTTGAGCAGCTCTCCAAAAGCAACACGTATACAGTGGACCATGCATGAAATTCTCCCTCAGCTTAGCCCTATCTGCCTTCACTCACCTGGAGCTCCAGGTAAAGGCATCTGCATGTTCTCCACACCTCCGTGCTTTGGTTTAATGCTGTTTCTCCTTCCCGGATTGCATTTCTCATTCTTGACAAAGTTAGACTATTACTTTTCTAGAAAACATCCCTTCTGAGAAAGTATCTCCATCTTCACAGTTAGACAGACCCATTGTTTGCTACTGCCTGAGCACCACCCATGGACCTGCCTTCATCATCTTTCCCTATTACATCTGTTTAATTTTTCTGATCCATCTGTTACTCACATAGAGTTTTGCTATTTCATCTTACTCTTCTTAGATTATCAAACTTTAGTGGAATGAGTAAAAATTTAAAACAAGATGAACTAACATGTTTGAGTGAAAGGGCTGGCCAAAGAGCTCAGCAGATTAAAGCACCTGCAAGCAGGCACAGGGAGCCTGTGTTCCACCCTTGGTCCTGCTGTGCCAGCCCTGCCCCTGGGGTGCGATGAGATGGCAAGTGAGGTGGGGAGTGGTAGCACACACCTGTAATCCCAGCTCTTGTGAGGAGTAAAAAGGTGGATCACTAGAGTCCAATCCAGTAGTGTCACGCTGAACACCCTGTAGACCTTTCCTTAAAAAAGTATATAAAAACAAAACAAAACAAAACAAAAAGAAAAACGTACGAGTGAAAAGAAGGCATTAAAGGTAGGTGACAGTGAAAAATCAATGAAGTCCACAACAAATGGGCATGTGGTTTGGAAGAGCTTATGCATATGTGAGCCATCCACACCTGCCACTTGCTCCCTAGGGAGAATGACGGCTTTATGTCTAATTCAGAACTCTAATATACAATGGAGGGAATATACAATGGAGGGCTGGAAAGATGGTGCTCCCTTTAAAAATATATCATCTTAGAAATTTAAGAAGTCATATGGAGTGAAAATGTGGTTTTGAGGCAAGATCACCAAGTTAAAATAACATCAACACTAATGCACCTCTGTTGCACTACAGTGTTTTTCAAACTTAATTATGACTCATTCTTTTTAAGATAAAGCGTAAAAATAAAATAGCTAGAAACAAAGTAGCAAAAATGTTGAATGCATTATTGCTTCATAAAGTTTTTATTCTTACATATTGGTATCACTTTTAAACAGATTGGTCTTAGTAGAGGTTTAATTGACTATGTTCTGCACAGGTCCAAATGATTCCAAATTTTCTAGCTCTTTTTTCAGAATCCAATATATTCCCAATTTTTTATTCAACTGTTCTTAGTTCAGTGTGTTCTGTGTGATAGAGTGCCCCTTCCCCTTTTCTTACACCCTCCTCATCATCTCCAGCTTCATAAGTAACAGTAAACAAGGTAGTGGTGGGTATTTAGATGAATTGTAATAGTTGTGGTCATGGCTACTTGCACTAGAAATGTAATTTTCTAAGGCAATCAACATGTCAATGTGTTGCTCCAACATATTTTCTACTTAAAGACATAAATTATTCATTATGTACCTTCTATAGGTGAAGTTTACCTTCTAAACAAATGACCAGGTAGACAGGAGTCACTATTATTTGATTTTGAATCTGACTTTTCATCAGAGTTGAGAATCTCAAAAATGTCAGAAGTACAAAATGAGATGTTTGGAGATTTTTATTTTCCTTTTTGTCTTTAGTTATATTTCTAAATCAACTTAGCCTGTTCTCCTCTTGAAGGATGCAATATTGATGTATGTTCATACAAAAGTATTCATTTATCTGTGCTATTATTATATACAATCCTAAATACATTAATGCACAGATACAAATTTATGCAGTGGGAATTAGCTAGCATTAATGTTACAGTGATGAAGGGCTGGCCAAGAAGCTCAGCAGACTAAAGCCACTCTTAGGCAGAGTACACTGGTGGGGGTTTGATCCCTGGTGCACCATGCTGGTCCCAACCCCAGGGTACTCTGAGAAGGTGACTGAGACTGGGCATGGTGGCGCATGCCTATGATCCCAGCTCTTGGGAGACTTAAAGCAGAGAATCATTATGAGCCTGATCTACATAGTGACACCCTGTAGACACTGTACCAAACACACAAAAAAATGACAGTGATGGCATACTGCATGGATTCTATATTTCTTATTTCCAAGATTGCTTTTTGGAAATGTTTTTTAATTTTTATTTTAATACATCAGTACATAGTAAGCTAGTTTTCCTTTAATTTACTCTTTTAGTAGCTTCATAGTATTCTATGAAGAGGAACATGTTACTCAGCTGTTTCTCATTTGAAGGGTAATTATTTTTGTTTATAGATTTTTCTCAATTGAAAACAAATCAGCAATAGTACCTTTATATAGATCTTTATGCACTAGTGCTGTTATTTTTTCAGGCCAGATCCCCAGGAAAGAGATTTATTGAAGAGATATATTGAAGGACACATACAGGTTTTATTTTAATAGATGTGGCCAGATTTCCTTCTGAAAGAACTAAGTTGATCCCATGTCCACAAACTCATAGGAAGTACAATCTGTGTTTAAATTTGGGTAAATGCTGACTCCAGCTTTCATGAAGCACCCTGTAGAAAGAGAAGGTCTTATAATAAATAATTTAACCGACTACTGCACCCAGAGATTCAGGATGACAGCGCTGCTTGTTTAACCAGCCTTTTCTTCAACACACGTAAGAGGAGCATGGAAAATGGAAAGAAAGCCAGCAGGATTGTCTGCGCTCACACTTATGCAAAGCAAATGAAGGTTGCTATCTTTCCAAAGAAAATAGCAAATACATTTCCTTCATGTTCTATGTTTGAAGCACAGACATATAATAGGCAGCTGCACTGAAGTATGCTCATGGCATCTGCTTTGAAAGTGGCTTGCCAGAGAATTAGTTTTGAGACTCAGAAAACCTCCAAGGCTCTTCCTAATGCTGCGGTCCTCAAAATGCTGAATAGCCATTGAAGCAAATTTATATCCTTTGCAGCTCTCAAGGCCTTGGTTAAGTTCTTTTCATGGTAGTGAAGAAGAAGAAATAGGACCCGAATTTGGCATGAGTACGTCCCTGGCTTCCTTGCCGTGCCAATGAGCCCGACTTGAAGCATTTGTAGAGCTTTGAGCTGCTGCGTAGCTCCTCTCTGCAGCTCAGCAGATGGCGAGAGCAGTTGCTGAAGCAACAGAGGCCATTTTAGGCCTCAGTAAGTGTAGCAGGTGCTGCAGGTTCCAAAAGAAAATTATACCCAAATTTGCTCTTCATCGTCCTCTATTCTCTCGATGTGTGAGATATTTCCTCGCTGTCTTGCCTCTATCTGCACTTACCATGGCGGAGCATGAACTAGAGATGAGGCTGCAAATGTGTAAGGGTGATTGCATAGCAATTAAGTAGAATACTTCTGGGTATCTTGTGTAAAATGCTGAGAGAACGCTGTGTGAACATATTTTCTTCTCAGAGCTTATAGTATTTCTTTCTATGAAGGCATAATTGCGTATTCCTGTGAATACAGAGTTTGACTTGAAGGGATCTTGTAGGAGTTGAGATCAGATATATTTTAATAAGTAGCTAGACAAAAATTCAAGAAAGTACTGTTAGAGAAATTAGACAGAGAAATAAGTCCCTGTAGCTATTGTTGAAGCCTCTTGGGTGGCTATTTCGTCTTCTCGGTGTGCTGTTGTGCTCAAACGAGAATTGTTTTGGCACTTCTTTTTTTAGTTCCTACTGTTCAGGCAGTTTCTTCCTTGGCCCTAACTTTTCTGATCCTTACTAATTTTAATATTGTGTATGTTTTAACTTTTGGACTCAATCTTAGATGCTCCATGAATTTGCCTGAAGTGACTTTATCTTCACTCTTGGTATCAATACCTACAGGCAAATAGTAGCTGGATTTTTTTTTTTTTTTTTTGTTGTTGTTGTTTTTTGTTTCAGATCTCTATTACTAACACTTTAGTCAACTTTGAACACCCTTTTCTTCACCTCTTCCTCCGTGTCCAGGTTCTGATTAATAATGGAACAGCACACTGTACCCAGGCCTACAAACTAGAAACCTGCAAGTTAGACTGTACTTCTTTCTCCCTGATTACATTTAGATATCACTGAGTAATGTTTTGAATTTTTCATTTTTATTACCATTCCTTTAAAAAAATTCTTTATTCACAGAGTCTCACTATACAACTCAGCTTGGACCCATAGTGATCCTCCTGTCTCAGCCTCTCCAGCACTGGGATTATACAGGTGTGCCGCCACACCGTTTCAGCGGCTGGCATGGCATGAAGTACTAGGGATCGAACCTGGGTCCTTGAGCTTGCCAGGCAGGCACTTAGACTATGAAGCTGTGTCCTTAGAGTAATCTATGTAGCCTTACTTCCCTAGAAATGCCTCCACCAAACTTATGTACTTGAGGAAGAGCATCAATCCTCCATATTTGAATAAGACTGAGGTTATATGAGTTCTGGAGACAGATACATCCTGGTTGATTCTGTAATTCTCAGTCATACCTTACACTAGTTGTGTAACCTTGGAAAACTATTCATCCTCTCTGCCTTTGTACTTCCCGTCCATAATGTAGAATCAATCATAGTTTCTTTGGTTGGGACTACTGTAAAGCTGAAGTAACACAAAGCCTTTAGAGCGATGCCTAGGATATTCCAAGTGTACATTAATCTCTTGTTGCTGCCATGGTTATAATGATTGGCTTGCATTTTATGAGCTTCTTAAACCCAGGTGCAGGGCCACTTCCATACCACACTTTAGTTATAAAACAAATGTTTAACAGTTGTTTTGTGAATAGACAAAAGTCTTTTAAAATTTGATTTGTGAATTTGAATGTCCAAGCTTCTTTCACGAGGAATAGTTAGCATCTTTGGCTTACCACCATCTTGGTAGCAGACCTTAAAAAGCCTAAAATGTAACTGTGGATGGATTATTTTTATACAGTGGGTGATTTTAGGAGAATCTCATAGAAGATCTTGAAATTCATGAGGAAGGGCTCTGCTTACCCATAAACCCAGAGAATGAAGTACAGAGCTTAGTTCAAATATTAGTGAAGTACTACCTGAGTGATGTGAAGAATTCTGTATACACGTTGGGGGTCTTTGGTGCCTGGCAGGTCTAGAAAGGTTAGCAAAGGGAATATAGGTGTGGACTGGGCCTTGGAGAAAGAAACAAGAAAATTGCACGATTAACTTTTGTTCAATGTGTCCAATATTTTGATAATTATTCATGCTATACATGTACTTTTGGCTATATTAGGGGAGTCAAGATATAAAAAATTGAGTCTGGATCTCAAGATTGAGACGAGATTTGGAAAATGTATTTCTTGTTTCCACAAAGATTTCTGTACTAAGTGTATGTGGTAAGATTTTGATGTGTAACTGCAATTATAGTTGTGAGATCTGCTAATTGTTCTCTGTTGCTTTATTTTGAGATACTGTGTTCAAAGAAGAGGATCTGTCTTGACTCTTTATTTGGCATTATACCTAACAGTGATAATGGAAATCAGCATAATGTTTAGACATAAATCCAATCATTATTGGAGGCTCTTTAAACAAATGATCTCATTTGTTTTGCATAGTGTTTTAGGTAGTTAGTGCTACTTCCTCATTTTATAGATGAAGAAACAGGCTCTGAAGAATGATTCTTTTGAAAGGATGGAGCCAGGGTTTAATCCACACATTCTGATTCCAGAGTTCTGATTTAAAACATTGCCTTGCTTCTACCGACCAAAGCCATAATCTTAGCAAAGCCTGTCCCATGTGAAAAAGTCTCTGCTGTGCCTCCTCCTCACCACTTTCTTTGCCTTTGTTCCTCCTGCCAGTCTCTGTCTGGATCTCTTCATAATCTACTGTTCCTCAGCTCTACATTCATTTTTCATTCTACAGTCAAGGTAATCTTTTAAAATGGGGAATTGGATTGTTCTTTTCTTGCTCTGAACCTTTGTGTGTTTTCTTGTTGCCCTTAGTTACAAATTCGAAATCTCTCCATGTCCTTCGAGACCCTCTACCTCTTCCCTCATGATCCTTCTGCCAGTATTTCCCATGATTACTGAGTTTTGGCCACATGGTCCTTTTCATGGATCAAACTCTCGCTTCTTAGGTTCTGCACTGTTGAGCTAGCAGCCTACAACCCACTTGCTCACTGGTCTTACTGCTACATGGTGCTCCTTCTCAAGAGCATCTTAAACATCCAAGTTATGAGCCTCAGATTATTCTCTTCTAGCAACGTCTACATTTCTTTTTAAAAATAGTGTTTTCTTGATTTGAAATACTATAAACTATTCATTTTATCACCAGATTCTAAATTTTATAAGTAAGGGAGGGTTACCATGGGTGAACCCTCAACATTTTGTGTAATGCCTGTGTGTTCCCTAAACATTTTCAAAACGGAAAGTGCCATTTTTGCATTACCATTTAGCATTACTGTGAAAAGGAAAGGAAATTTTGACTTCAAAATCATAGAAATGCTTAATAGAGAATACTTTCAATTTAATAAGCATAAATTTATGCTTATTAAAATTCCACTTTCATACTAATGGAAGCTTAGTCACATTCTGCCATTAGACTATGAGCCTATATTTTGAAGTCAGTGATTTTTTTAATGCGTATCATTTTTTTCTTAACTTTTCAGATTTTCTTTGTTTCACTTTTTTACACTAAATGTGGTGCATTTGTGACAGGGATGCTAGCATCTCTTGAATATTCATTATTTCCTTCTTTTTAATATTGAAAGTTTTATCTGGACACGTGAACAAGCAGCTAAAGACTAAATTTCTAAGCTTTCATTCTAGCTACATGTGACTATGTGAATGTTATAGCTCATAATATGTAAAATAAAGTGATAAGGGCAATTTCTGAGTTGTAGCTTTACTCGGGAAGGTTCTTTCTTCTCTTTAATGGGGTAGGAGGTACAGTAACTCTTTCCTGTGAGACAGAAGTAGGGTGTTGGGGGTGAAAAACGCAGCATGATGGAAAAGCTTTCCCTGATGTTGTGAAGCAGCATCCCAGCCCTGAACCGTGACTGACTGAACTCTTGGAATGGCAGCTAACCTGCTGTCCTAACTTAGGAAATGTCGCCCACTATGTTTTGCCCTTAGCCTTTCAATACTCAACAGTATTTCTTGGTGTGCTTACGACATCACAGGCAATTATAAGACAGCAAAAATCAATGTGTGATGTATGAGAAAGGCTCGCTGGCCGCCTGGCGGGCTCTGCAGGGTCAGTGCCCCTCTCCTGCCCATCGGGAATGCTACCACTATGCCGCGCTTGCCGACGTTCCTGCAATGCAGTCTTCATATATTTATTGGGGGGTTTCTGGGAGCAGAATCAAACGTCTGCAGATGTGTTATTTTAATTTGTATTGAATTTATTAAAACTAAAAATTGAAAAAACTTTCTTGGGCCTTTACTAGCTATTGTTTTTTGGAAATCTGGGATTTTTCATAAAAAACACATAGTTCAGTGCTTTGATTAGTTTGCAAATTACTATTAAGTTAACACCACTTGTTAACTCAGTGAATCAGTAAGTTTTCTTCACCTACTTTCTGATACATTAATACACTTGTAAAACCTATTATTAAATATTTTAAAAATATTAATTTTTCATAAATTACTATATATTTTGGCAAACAAAGCTAAGCAATTAGATGACCAAGCAGATTCCACAACTTGCGGTTATAAATTAAATTACTCTTACTGTCTTAAACTTTCAGATCCTGTTTCCAAATATAATCAGATCAAATAACCACATGTACATATGGATTTGTAAATTAGATAGATGATTTAAAATTATACTCCTATATTTTAAATAAGGACGGTATCCAAAGATCTCATGTTTACTGCCCCTCCTCTGTCTTGTTCTCTCTCCGGTACAGTGTGTGCTGCGCAGGCTGGGCTTCACCTCCTAGTCTCAAGTTGCCTTTCTACCTTAGCACTCTAGGGAGCTGAGGTCAAAGTTATGTAGCGCTGTACTTGATAGCTTATTCTTAGACTGCACTTAAGAATATTATTACTACTCCATTATACAGAAATACCACATCTTTTTCAACCATTCCTCATGTGAGGGACATCTTGGTTGTTTCCAAGATTTTGCTATCACACATTGTGCTGCTATAAACATAGGTACACAAATATCACTATGATATAATGTTTTCAGTTCCTTTGGGAAAATTCCCAGTAGGGGGATACCTGGCTTGAATGGGATTTCTAGTCCTACTGTTTTGAGGAGTCTCCACACTGAACTCCACAATGGTTGTACCAGTCTACATTCCCACCAGCAGTGGAGAAGTGTTCCCTTTTCCCCACAACCTCCCCAATATTTGTTGTTGTTTGATTTCCTTATGATAGCCATTCTTGCTGGAGTGAGATGGTATCTCAGTGTTGTTTTTATTTGCATTTCACGGATGACTAGCGATGTGGAGCATTTTTTCATATATTTATTTGCTTGTTTAACTTGGTCCTCTGAGAAGTGTGTATTCATCTCAGATGCCCGTTTATGAATTGGGTCTTTAAATTTGAGGGCCCTGTTTTATCTTAGTTCCTTATATACTCTAGACAGTAGACCTCTGTCTGATTGCTTATTAGTTAGGATTTTTTCAAAATTTGTGGGTTGTCTTTTCACTCTGTTGACAATTTCTTTTGACATGCAGAAGCTCCTTAAGAAGACCTGATCCCAGTTGGTGATTCTTTCAAGTGCTTCCCATCCAAATATATGTTTGTTCATGAACTCTTTACCTACCCCAGTGTCTTCAAGAGTTCCTCCTACTTTCTCTTCCAGGAGATTTAGTGTTTCTGTTTTAATGTTTAGATCTTTAATGCATTTTGACTTTAACCTAGTGCATGGTGATAGAGCTGGGTCAAGTTTTAGTTTTTGGCATGTAGAAAGCCATGTTTTCCAGCACCATTTGTTAAAGAGGCTATCTTTCTTCCAGTGAGCTTGTTTAGCCCCTTTGTCAAAGATCAGATGGCTGAGTGTGATTATAGATGCCTCTGCATCTTCTAATCTATTCCACTGATCCTCAGGTCTATTTTGTTGCCAATACCATGTTGATTTTATCACAGTGGCTTTGTAGTACAATTTCAAGTCAGGGATTGTGATGCCTACTGCCTTGTCTTGATTGGCCAAGATTGCCTTTGCTATTCTAGGTCGTTTGTGGTTCCAAATAAATTTTAGGAATGATTTCTCTATGTCTGGGAGGTATGTTGGTGGCAGTTTGATAGGGATTGCATTAAATCTGTACAGCAATTTTGAGAGTATGGCCATCTTCACGATGTTGGTTCTTCCTATCCAGGAGTATGGCATATCTTCCCATTTTCTGAAATCCTCTATAATCTCTTTTTTTAGGATGTTGTAATTTTCTGTGAAAAGATCTTTGACTTCCTTGGTTAAGTGAATCCCAAGGTATTTCATTTTCCGCGGTGCTATTGTAAAAGGTATTGTTTCTATTGTTTCCCTTTCAGTGTGCTTGTTATCTGTGTAGAAGAATGCTATTGACTTTTGAGTATTCGTTTTGTATCCTGCTATGCTACTGAATTTCCCTATCAGATCTAGTAGCTTGGTGGAATTTTCGGGGTCTTAAAAGTAAAGTATCATGTCATCTGCAAATAGTGATAATTTAACTTCTTCTTTACCTATTCTTATTCCCTTTATTTCTCCCTCTTTTCTAATGGCTGTTGCTAAGGATTCCAAGACTATATTGAATAGGAGGGGTGATAGAGGACATCGTTGTCTTGTACCTGATTTAAGAGTAAAAGATTTCAATTTTTCCCCATTTAGGATTATATGAGCTTTTGGGTTGCCATGGATGGCTTTTATCAAGTTAAGATAGAGTCCATCTGTTCTAATTATCTGTAGGACCTTGAACATGAATGATTGTTGGACTTTGTCAAAGGCTTTCTCTGCATCAATTGAGATGATCATGTGGATTTTAGATTTCAGTCTGTTATTATAGTGTATTACATTTATAGATTTTCAAATATTGAACCATCCTTACATCCCTGGGATGAATCCTACCTGGTCATGGTGTATGATCTTCTTGATGATTTTCTGTATTCTATTTGCCAGGATTTTGTTAAGTATTTTTGCATCTATGTTCATGAGGGACATTGGCTTGTTTTACTCAGCTATTAAGAATGATAAGTTTGAAGCATTTATACTGAAGTGGATGCCACTTGAACATATACTCAGAAGTGAAATAAACCAGACACACATGTGTAAATATCATAAAGTCTCCCTAGTATAACAAGCGAAAAGCAGAAATACAAAAGGAAACGTACAACAACAACTAAAATCAATTGAGTCTGTTAAGGCAAAGTGAATGGCATATGCTGCAGGATACTAATCAGCTTTTCTTCTGGATGGTTAACAACCTAAGTTCACAGATTGAATTTGGAGCAATAGAAGAGCCACAAGGCCAGCCAACATTTTGGCCCTAGCCTTTCAAGGTCAGCGAAGACTCAGGACATAGGAGAACCTGTACTGCAACATCATGAAACTCAGGTGAGCTCCAAATTTTCTGAACAAGGAGATTATGGAGCCACAGAGAAGATTGAAGTTCTATAGGGTGCCTGGGGAGAGTCACATGGAGAGAAAACGTTCTCTCAGGCTCTCACGGAGAGCAAACTGGTCAAGCATTGGCCGTGACTCATCCACATGGATGACACAGACAAAGGATCTACAGAATAAGGTACAGGACTGCAAGATAAACCCTGAGGGACTTTACTGACCTCATAAGAAATATAAAGTACATGTGTTGGTATATAAGTCTTGCTCTATTTAGGTCTTAACTGTCCAGCAGAAAAGTATAAAAATGAAGTATACATCGTGGGGTCATAATATTAAGCTGAGCTGTAAATGGCTATGGTTGACAACTTCTTTGGATAACTCACAATTGTAGTGGACTGCTGGACCATGTTGGATTGTGTCGTCGAGTTCAAGCACCTAAGTTAGTTGAATGACAATGGAGTGCCCATCTCTGACAGGTGTAGACAAAGGAAGGGGTATAGAAAGGAAGGATCATGATGTGTGTGTATAGACAGTACAGTTGGGATAGATAACGCTGTGCTTCTACATAATCCTATGAGAGGCAAGATTTGTACTAATGGTGGTTGGACAGGATATTATGTCAGCTTTTAGTACTATGGACAACCACTAGGAAAATAACAAGGTAGAAAGTATTAACTATTGAATCTTTGATGTAGTTCAGGTATAAAAAATAAGATTCACAAAGAGCTACACTCTCTTTTTTTACTGATAAGAGTCATATGCTATAATAATTGTCTGTAAATATAATATCATGTATGTACCTTCTATGATACCAAAATATTATAAAAACTGTTTGCAATGTATTAATTTATCAAATCCATCTTGTCAAGGTATCTTAAAACTGTCTCACTGATATTTGTACTTCAATAAAACAAAAATAAAAAAGGATATTATACTACATAATGGATTTATTTATTGAGCTTTAATATTTATCTTTTAACTGTTTTCAAAATTCACCACCAAACACACACCCACACCCATCCACCCACACACACACTAACGAGATTTATGATCCAAGAATTAGGGCAAGTATTGAACCCTTATACTTTCTTGCAAGCTAGGCCATTTTTTATTTGTTCCAATTTTTGCTATTGTTTTTCTACCGTTAATTGTCTAATTATGTTGATTTACATCCACTTGTAATGGCAATGATTTTCTCTACTACCTGATTTGTGGAAAATAGGTGGTGCGCTTCTTAAATTCCAGATTTCTCACATCATTTCTAATTCTTTGTTATCACTTTCCTTTCTCTCTCTCTCTTTCCTCCCTCCATTCTTATCTCCCTTCTTCTGTCTCTGTCTCTTTCTGTTTCTGTCTTCCTCCCTCCTTCCCTCACTCCCTTCTTCCCTCTCTCCCTGTCCCCACCACTCTCCTTTTTTGAGACCATCTTGCTATTTAGATTCACTAATTTGCCTGATCTGCCCTGAAACTGGAGATGATTCTTCTGCTTCAGTTTCTAGAGTTCTGAGATTGTAGGCTTGCACTACCTAAGGCCTTGATTCCTGCCACTTAACTTTACAAAGAGGGAAAAAAGTTCGTTCTCAGATGTAGGAGAATGGAGATAGAGGGTATTTTCTTAATGTTTAGCTATTTAGGTTTCATATTCCTTATCTAAAATCTTAGGACTAGTGGTGTTTCAGACTTGAGAACTTTCCAGATTTGTGTAAACTTTCATATATACAATGAGATAGTTCAAGGATGAGACCTAAATTTAAAGAAAGTAACTTACATTGCATAGATCTTTATGCACCTATCTTGAAGGTATTGTTTAATACAATTTTTTTGTCAGAACTTTAGAGTAAACTCAAGTCCTGCGCTTGCCAGGCAAGTGCTTATTCTACTGAGCCATCTCCCTGGCCCCTAATACAAATACTTTATACTCTTGTTCTGTTACCACAACCCATCACATAAGGACATGTGTGGAATTTCCCACTGGTGACATTGTGCCTGGTGGCGTTGTCAACTTAATTGCATAAAGAGACACTTACAGAGGTACTAGAGCATGAGGGAGCTGGCTTTACCTTAGTGATGAGCTCACAGCTGAATGTGCTATGAGGAGGTAGGGCTTGGATGATGTGGGCCTCGGGGCCTCATCTGCAGGGCTGTACTTGGTGCCCAGCCCATCCTGCCTCTTCCTGGATGCCACTCGCACAACTTTTCTCTGCCATGTCTTTCCTCCATGGTGTTTCTGTCTTTGAGTCAGGAAACTATGGGTTAAAATGTTGGCACTGTGAATCAAAGTAAAGCTGTCCCCCTTTAGAGTGTAGGCATCAAATATCTTGTCTCACAAACTGGAGCTGAGTAACGCAGTCATTGCCTTGACTCTGAAAATGTTTCAGATTTTGTTGGCATTTAGTTTTGATTAAAGATTTTTACCCTATCTTCTGTTTTGGCAATCTTGTATTTAAGTACTTCTTACAAGCCTAGTATTCGATAGACATGTTCTATCCCTTTTGATGGAAATTTTAAGCTATTTAAGAATGAATTAGAAATCAAGATGAAAAAGAGAGAATAAAATAGAAAAAAACTTTAATGTGAACAACAAACCTACTGAAAACTTCGCCAGCTGGAAGTCTTCAAATATTTTTACTTTGGTTTAAATGCTGCTGTTTTATTCTAGAAGTTGACTGAGTCACTCATTTTAATATTAAGGAACACTGTATAGTCTCTATGCCTTTACATGTTCATGTGGATTTCTAAGTGATCTACAGATAGCTCATCGATGTGAGAACTGTTTGAACTTTTCCTGATCACTTTCAAATTACCACTCAATAGGAAGATGTTTCTCCCTTGTCCAATAATTTAATTGGGGTCTATATTAAGGGAAGGAGCAAGTGGGGAAAACAATGAGGAGGCTTTATTCTTTTGCCATGGTTCTTGAGGGAAAAGATTAGACACTAAAGAAAGATAGTGCAATGAACCTCGGACAAAATAATGAAACCAACGTGTCTGATACATTTGTGTGTCCACAGGTTCACATACATGTGCACACGTACAGCGTGCCTGAAAATTTGAAAGTAACACAAGGAAATGTGCATTTTCCACTAGGATAAATTAAATCAGTTCTATCTTCATTGTAATTAGAAACTGGTCCATATTGGAAAGTGGTCAGAAATCTACTATCCAAGAAAAGTATCTTTGTTTAAAGTCTTCATTCTGACTAGCTGAAATTTGTTCAACGACAATTTTCCCCTTAAGGATATCATGTTAGTCAAACAAAAGTTTTCTTTTAATTGCTATGATTAATAGGAAAACTAAGAGTGTGCTAATTATAGTACAATATTTGCTAGAGCTATAATTTGAACTAATATTGCTAATTTTATTTCTTCCAGAATGCTAAACATTTCATTTCATACTTGCTGTGTCATCTTCTTACTAAATTGCTTTTTCCTATTTTTAAACTTTTAATTACCTGAAAAATCTGGGAATCATTTAAAACTTTGTGTATGACTTACCATAAATATTGATTTAAATATCAGCATTGGTACTAATTTACAATGTTTTCTTTGTCAGGAAATTATTGATCTTCATTAGTAAAGTGAGGAGACTGGATCCAGTAGTTTTTACATTCAGGTAGAACTGAGTTTGCCCGGTAACTTTTCACAGTGGAAGCTATTTATTTGCATTATATCATAATAGGTTTTTCAGTGATAAAAATTAACTGACATTCTGACTAGTACTTATGAATATAGAAGTAGCCACTAACCAAGTAACTTATGAACTAACATAAATTTTTACTACCTAAGAATCTTCTGCTTCTTAAGTTAAAGCAGATGAATATTTGATAGTTATAGCAGGAATAAACTTTTGTAATACTGACTGTGCAACACATCTTCTAAAGATTTAATTTCTAGTAATACATTTAATTCTTAAAACTTACTGAGGTATGTGATATGCCTTTTTCAACTTGACTGGTGAAGAAACAAAGGTTAAAAAGGATATTAAGGAACTTGTTCGGGGATAGGGGTATAGTTCAGTGGTACAGTGCCTGTCTGGCAAACACAAGGGCCCATGTTTGATCCTTGGAAAGGAGCTACTTTAAGCCACATATAGCTAAGAATGAAGGTAAATGTCATTTCTACCTGTTCATTACTCCTCCTGGTAAAAAGTTTACTGTAGGGAAGGCTTGGGTTGGGTGGTGGAAAGCATTGAGATATTGTGTGCCTCTGGATCATTTGTCATACTTCACTGGAACTTTGGGTGAGTCTTAATCTGAACCTGGGATGTTCAATGGAAATAGGATTTAAATTGTGAGAGCTATGCATGTCATTTGAAATGTTTAAGTACTCACACATTTTACTCTCATATGCAAATATATAAAAGTATAATCACTCGACAGATAATCCAT
Source organism: Ctenomys sociabilis (assembly GCA_004027165.1). Taxonomy (NCBI): domain Eukaryota; kingdom Metazoa; phylum Chordata; class Mammalia; order Rodentia; family Ctenomyidae; genus Ctenomys; species Ctenomys sociabilis. Next base: position 36,740 of record PVKA01008565.1, read on the forward strand.
AATAAAATTTATCAATGAGATAGTATGTTAGTTTTTCATATTAAATATTTGAAATACGATGTGCATTTTACACTTATAGCAGATCTCAGTTCAGACAATGCACATTGCAAACCCCACATAGCTACAGGCCATGGTGCTGGATGACAAAGACCTGAAACTGAGTACTACTGTATGATACGGCTTAGTGCTGGATCATCACAGAGATCTTGGCTCTGAAACTGTAGGCATCTCTGATGAGAAACATCTGTTGTTTATACTATTGGTTTCTTTGTTTAACTTGCATGGAGATTGCATAGTAAGATAAATATTTACTAATGAAATGATTCTTTAAGAATCATTAAGACAAAGGAAGGTCAGGATAATGTCTGTGGCCCAGAGAAAGATTTTATGCTGTCTCTGTGATTTTGTTACTTCTTTGGAGATAGGGTTGAGGGAAATAGAAATTTTAACTGCAAAATAAACTTTCCAGTTAAAATTCCATCCCGGAAGTTTTAAGTAAATAGTACAAGATGGATGAAGATAGGCACTTGGTAGACTGCCATCCCCTTTTCCTCTCTGCTTCCATGGCTTCCTGTTCCAAAGCAGATTACTGTAGGGAGGGATATTACATTCCTTTTATAAATTTTATTGTGCCCATGAGTGATGTGAAGAGGAAAGGATGTATCTTCACAGACTCCGAGGAAGCAAGGGTACAAAGTCGTCCATTCTGTCTTTCCTGCTGAGCTATGAAGACCCAGGATGAAGGGTGGTACAGTTATATAAATTCAGTTGATTCTGGGTCTTTTCCAGAGCCTTTCTGTGCAGTTGTTGCTGATGAATAATGACGAGGCAAGCCAAGATCAAGGCCACACCCACTCCAGCCCCTTCAAATTTCCAAAATAAACATTGTTCCGTTAGAGCTGAGCTGCAGCTTTTGAACTCATTCCCTTACATGCACTGCATGTGATTTTCTTTATGTATCCTGCAGAACCACACTCAGGGAACATGGAGCACACTCTTCTGCCACCACGAACACTTCAACCAGCCAGCATGGCAAAGTTGAGTTGCTCATCGAATTTTTCTTTCTGAACAGGAGCTTCTGCCTGGAAGAGCTTGAATGTGACAGTGTACAGCAACCAGCAAAAGTGGCGACCCCGGGCGATGCCCCAAGTCCCCTTGCTCACAAGCTGGGAGCAGTCAGGGTCACACCTGTCAGCACAGGAGCTGCTGGGTCAGCGCTGACTCTGCAGCCCTGAAGGAAGTTCCAGCCCAGGGCGGAGGAATTACCGGGTTGTCTATCAGGTCACAGGGGAGGGTCTCATGAGGGTCTTGAGGTGCTCGGGCCTGGGAGCCCGGGCCTATCTACAGATCTCCTCAGAGGCCACACTTCATGTGTGGGGTTTTAATGGGTTTCAAAAAATTAATCATTTCTTTAAATATCTGAGAGCTTGCTGTGGACCAGTTCCTCCTGTAGGTATCTTGAACTGTGATTGTTAAGCTTGATTGTCAGCTTCGTTGGATGAAGAAACTCGTAGAACAGTGACTTGATTCATGGGAGATTAATTACTGATCTTCACAACTGAGTTGGCCGTTACGAGGTGGGACCCAATGTGAGGTGGGTAATTGATGGTGTGCGACTGGAAAGCACATCTCTTGATGATATCCTTCTACTGTGTGCTGTTTCCTGGCTCCCATGAAGTGAGCAGCTTCCTTTGCTGTGAGCCACCATAGGATTCAACTGCCTTGGATCCAGGTAAACATGAATTGAAACCACTGAGACAAAAAAAAAAAAAAAAAAAAAAAAAAAAAAACTTTTAAATTGTGTGTCTAAGGACTTTTGTACAAGCAATGGAAAATGACCAATACGAGGATTCAGAAGAAAAGGATTCAGAACTTCTGTTCTCATGATGATCACATTGTACTGTAACAATAAACAGATATGCAGAATATGGTTGGGTAAATACTATTAAAAAATAAAGCAGAAAAAAGGGGAATTGATAGGTCCCATTTTATTTTTTTATTTTTTTGCAGGGATTGGGAGAGGGACTGGGTATTGAATTCAGACCCCTGTGCTTGCCAGGTGAGTGCTTACTCTACTGAGCTATCTCCCCAGACCTGATAGGTCTCATTTTAATAGAAGGATGTCTCTTAGGAAAGGAAATGGAGTAGACTGGAAAAGCTCTATGAACACCAAGAGAAGAGAGGACCAGGCAACAGCACAGTGTGCTGTGACTGGGAAGATTTCTTGAGGTGGAGATGAAGGGAGCTTTTTATTTTGGAGAAAAAAAAGAAGGTATTTGTATGTGGAATTGTGTGGGAGAGGGAATGATAGGAAACGACTGAAGTCAGAGTTTGGATTTCAGTGCCAGTCTCGGAGGCCAAACAATAGTAGCTGAAAGAGATGGTTGTTTTTGTTTCTTCCTACTTCCTTGTCATGGAAGAAAATTCTGGTGGATGGAGAATTAAGGACTGCTGTGGTCTATATTGGGTTTGGTCTTGCTGAAATGTTGAAATGCAGTTGTCACTATGGTAGCATTAGGGGATAGAATCTTGACATTGAGAAGGGGATGAAAAAATGAAAGAAAAGAAATTGTGTGGGGTAAAGAGACAAAAAATGACTAAGGAATGTAACATGCCTACTAATCTTCTAATATTCTAATATTCTACAACTTTTTAAGATGTATTTAATACAGGATCAACAGGGTCTCAGTACACAGATTGGACTAGTAGTGATTTCAGCCTCCCAAGTGCTGGGATTACAGTTGGTACCACCATGCCCAGTCTCAGTTGTCATTTCAATGCACCCTGGGGGTGTGCTGGCATGGCACCCTGGGATTTGAACCCCAATACCTATTTTTGCTTAAGCAGGTGCTTTAGTCTGCTGGTATCTGGCTGGCCCTATAATGGTTATGGGCTATAGGTATATGGTAATTAAACAAACAAGAATAAAGAGGTGAGAGAATGAAACACAGTATAGAAGCAAAGTACAGATGTAGAAGATTCCTGTTTTATTTACAGTACTAAGAAGGCCTGAAAAGTCTTGGTAGGACTGGAAGCTATAGGCTCTGACAAAGGTAAACATGTTTATAGATCATATTTACTGTGTCCCAAGACTTGTCACCAAAATCCCCACCTATAATATTTACTGTATAGGCTCTCTGATGCTTAGGATTGTACAGTTAATATCTTCATTTTATGACAAAGAAATGAGAATTATGTAACTGATTTAAACTTTCAGATGAAGGGAAGTCTGGATATGAGTCCACAATCATTTTACTATTCTTTTCTCTTTTCTGTTCTACTTGCCATAGACTTAATTTAAAGTTGCTTCTTAAATTAATGTACATTTCTCTTATAATCTTTGAACACCTAAGCTTTCAAAGCCTGGACTTAGATAATAGCTTATACTTGATGCTTTAACATATATTAAAAGAAATTTAAAAAAGGTAAGGAGGTCAACAGATGGGATGAAAGCCTTTTTCTTGGGAGTGGGTTGCTTTTCTTGGGAGAGGTGGAAGAGACTCTTAAGAGAAGTGAATGGTTTGGTTCTTGAAGGAACACCTTGATTCTCATTCATCTGTGTTAGTTTTTTCATGTGAGGGTTGATTCTTATGCCAGTATATGAAAATTCTCAGGGTGAATTCTCACTGAGAGCTAGTTCTTTTGGGCAAGAATTGGTGTTGATTTGGGTCAATTCTGGGAGGAAGTGGTAAGTAACTGTGTTCTGTAGAATCCTAGGTAGTGTTAAAAAGTGATAGCTACTCAGAACCATCATGCAGTCTTAAGTAAATAAAGCAGAATGACCTTCTCTCCCCTTTTGATAAAGATTTTAAATTGAAGGCAACACATTTGAAATAGAGCTTTTTTGCTTCACTAAAATTCACTAACAAAATATGTAATTATATTTTTATTTAGCCAAAGGTAAGAGTAGAGAGCTGTTCAAGTAAATTAGCTAATAATTGATGGTGTCTTAACTAGAGAATCTGATATATAGGGATCCATCCATCAAGGATGAAATAACTGGTGACCATCAGAGCCTCTGTCTGTAGTCTTGTCTGAAGCATTCTTTTTAAAATTACTGACTTTCCTTTGATGGAAAGTCTTACCAAATCTTCAGATGAAAAAAGCTGGGAGGAATAGAGAATATGTTGGACAGCAGAATTAGGATGCCCAAGGGTCTTGATAGGCTGAAAAATTTTGAGCTGAAATATATAAGAAATTTAGCAGAGATAAGTGCAAGGTCCTGTACTTGGGCTTTTAAAAAAGCAAAGCATAAATACAACTGTGTTTACAGCAGACGAAGAAGTTATTGCTTCTGAGCAGAATGTGTGAAATTGCTCCAAGGTATTAGATGACAGTCAAATCTTTAGAAATCAACACTGTGTTATAGATGTTCCCAAAGCTAATGGCTTAGGGGACATGTCAGTTTAATAAGTACAATCTAGAATATGGATGGGCACAAAACTAACTTTTAAAAGACTATTTAGATTTAATAGTGAGAACATACTGAGAGGTAATTAGAAAGTTAAATCATGTTCAAAAGAAACTCAATATGGAGATCTCGAACTCTGCTTATGAATACAGTTCAGACCCTGTACCTCAGGAAGCAGTTTCTGTGTGGTCTTGAGAGACACAAGGAGGGTTTACCAAGGACCTTGTCTAAAAGGGTTCAAATTATTCTGGATGTAAAATGCTGGGGTAACATTAGTGCGTGGGTGGGAAGTCAGTCTAATGGGAGACCTTTGAGAATAAAGGTAGTATCTCAATGTAAGAAAAGACTTTCAGTCAAGAACTATTGGAAAAGGGTTCTATGTCTACACAAAATTGGTTCTGAAGAGAGGTTAGACTAACCTAAACTAACACAGGCAGATTGTTGTCAAGAGTTTTAAAAAAGGTGGCATAATGGGATAACTTGTAATTTTTGTCATGATTTATAATAAGTGCGTGGGATGGTATTTCAATACACAAATGGATCTTAATTCATCTTTCACTTTGGGAGCAACTTCGTAATTACCTCCTTCAATTATCAGCTAAAATATTCTCAGATTTTAAAGTGTGGGATATTATCAAAATTGCACTACCATTTTATTTTTCACACTTTTGAATTCACAGTAGAAAAATGTGACTGTACAAAACAATTTTCTCGTATTCTAGGCAAAACCAAGTGCTTTAGAAAGTATACAATATTAAAATTTAAAATATTCCCTTTATTTAAAAAGTTAGAGCCATTAAGTCAAGTAAACAGTAGAGACTGTGGTGGAGCTCAGTTGCAGAATGCTTGCCTAGCATGTGTGAGGCTTTGTTTCCTGATCTTCAGGGCTATAAAAATCAAAACCAAAAATCTGTAGCACTGCCTCATATAAAAGTTTCACTTTACTGACTCAGTTTAGAATAAAAGGTGTTGGAGTGCATTTTAGGTTGTTTTTGTTTATTACTATGTAAGAAATATTTTGATCCCTTCCTAGTTTCTCCTTCATCCTGCCGAAGCATATGAATTCCTAAGTTACAGTACTCTGATGTCCTTTAATAAATAGTCTTGTGAAAGACAGACTTTGACAAAGGCAAGTAGTACCTAAAAGATATACGAATCAGGGAGTTTATTGTTAAATAACAGACAAGGCATTTTCCAACTGACCATGGCCATAATCTCCTGGAAAGGTCATGTAAACATAGAATACTATTGAGTGAGTTTAGGGTGGGATGTTACAGTTTTAATTTCTTATAGATTTCTGGGTGATATTAATGCCACTGGTTCTGGGCCACACTCTGAGGACTGTGTGTTAGAAGACATCAGGTAAGTCTTAACATTGTTGAGAATTCTTCATGAAGAAGTTGAAACCTTAATTTTCAGAACAGCATTCCACAGTCTACAGGGCTTCATGAAGAGACTGTTGCCTGCTTTTTAAAAACACATTCAAACACTGTATTTCAGTAATTGAATTCTTTTTTTTTGCAGCTACTACTGGTATCAGTAACAATACCAACACTGCATTATGGTTACAGTTTGCATCCTGTGATGCCTCTAGGATCCAGATGCGTCTGATAATACCTACATCATGACTGTGCATGAATAAAAAATTTTCCGTGGGTATTGTGAAGAGAAGAAGCTAGATTACATGATTACCTGGCAACGTGGGAAGCTGAATGTTTTATTTTTTTCTCCTGTATTAAGGAAGCTCTACTACGAAATATTCTACTTAGTAATTTTAAATCTTAAGACTGACTTTCAGGTTTCTACTAATATAGTACACCTGAATTCAGGAAAACAAGTATCTTCTAGAAACTACCATTTATGGTGCTAGAGGGAGAAAGAGAGTAACACTGCACAAGTTCCAATGTGACCTTAATAGGTTTTCATAAAATCACTTTTAAGGTAAAACAGTACTTCAAGTACAATTACAATGCCCTAGACCAAAATCCTACTCAAAGGCTGAATAAACTAAAAGCACAATTATTCGTGACATGTGCATGATAGATCCTTGGATGTATCCTTCATATCACATTGCTAATTGCTTGTAACTAGGATGTTTGTTTTTAAATTAATTTTATTGAGAAAAAAATTGCAATGAGACAGCTTCAAAACAAGTTGGTAGGAGAGTTACAACAATTAATACATTGCATATTGTTGTCTTTTTAGTAGTCATTCATAGTACAGGATACAGACATGATATCCTGTCCAAATACAAATCTTTCTTCTTATTCAATTAAGAGAAAGTAGCTATATATCTATCCTAATTATTTTTGTGTATGCATATACAAAAAAGCCCTTCATTTATATCACCTTTTTTTCTTTAGTTTTGTCAGAGATGGGTATCCCATTGTCCTCCAAATATCGTAGGTGCATGAATTCAACAAAATATTCCAATACAGTCCAGTAGTCCACAATAGTAGTGGGTTATCCATAGGACTGGCAATGTCTGAATCTGATGACTTGAGCCTTCCACAGCTCAGCATATTAACATGGCTTCACTTTTCATACCTCATTGCTATACTTTTCTGCTGGGTGGTTAAGACCAAGATAAAGCAAGAATTATATAACAAGAAATCTAACTTTTGTGTCTGACAAAGTCAGTCAAATCCCCTCAGGACTTACCCTGAAACCATGTATCACACTTTGTAAATTCTTTGTCAGTGTCAGCCTTGTGGATGAGTCATGGCCATTGCTTGATTTGTTCTCTGTGAAAGCCTGAGAGAATGTTTTCTCTCCATGTGGCTCTCTTTAGGCACACACTACATCATCAATCACATTCCTATGTGGCCTCATAATCTCCTTGATCAGAAAATTTGGGACACAACTAAGTTACATGATGTTACAGTACAGGTTCTCCTATGGCCTGAGTCCTCACTGACTTTGAAAGGCTAGGGCCAAAATGTTGGCTGTCTTTGAAGCCTTTATTTTTCTCTAATTTTTGGTCTGCAAATTTAGGTTGTTAACCCTCCTGAAGAGAAGCTTATTATTGCCCTACAGCATATGCAGGTGGGTTTAACCTCACTATCTGTCTGAATATCAAACATCTTAGGCCTAAGATATTTGTTAAGGCTCATTACTAACACATGCAGAGTGTAAGGACAAGAGAAAGATAGGCACTAACTGACCAGAGAGAAGGGTCTTGTCTTTCAGTCTGGTGAGAGATGCACCCCTGAGCTAAATTTGTAATCAAGGCCTGCCAAAACTTCATTAGAAACAAGGGGACAGGAAGTTCAAAAGCAGAGGCCTACTGTTGTGGAATAATATATTTCATGTGGAGGAAATGTTGACACTTGGGAAAATTCTGTTCTGAGGGTTAGAGAGGAAGGAGTTGAGAGCTTGTTTGGAGGTTTTAGCCAGGGTTCACAGCTACTCATATGCTCTTAACAAAAGGAAAGTTCTCCATCACTGGTGGTTTTTTTCTTTGACCAAGCACATAGTTTCAGAAGTGATGAAGGTGGAGCATTCAGGGAGGAAGGGGACACCCACCTCGCCAGCTAGATCAGCAGAATCAACCCTGGCAATCAATGGAGTGACAGGCGTTGCAGCCAGATCATCCCCCACATCCAAAGGGAAAAATTGGACTGCAAAAATGAGAAGAGACTAGCTCACAGAGCGCATCTCTTGATAGAGTAGACCATCAGTGTGTACCCGCCATGTGACGTTGGATGTAGCAGAGACTATCTGTGGTCTTCCAGCATCCAACTTCCCTCCCAGCAGTGGAGAACAGCAAAATTACAGAGGTGAACAGAGGCAGGTCACAGAAGATAGCACATATCACGCTGTGGAGAAAATGTGCCTTATCCCTGCAGTGACAGGTAATTGTCCCCCAACATCTCGTTCCTTTATTCTTCATGCTAATCAGATCTTCACTACTTCAGCTGAACATATGACTGTTCATTGGGTGGCTACATTCATTGCTTTTCTTTGAAAGTAGAAGCAGACTGAATAAACAATAAGTTGGGTCATGCGCCCTTCCTGCAGTATATATTTTATGTTTGAAACATGCAGAATCCACAGGGATTGTTTCCTTTTACGCATTTCCTTATCTTTCTACCCCCGTTTTCCTTTGCCTTCTTCACTGAGATGAAATGATTTTCAAGGACAAGTTGAACAAACAGAATGACCAAGCCACTAATTTTCTCCATTATAGATCAGACCGCTCAGAGTTGCCTCCATATAGTCTTCATTAAAGCAGATTTTATGAGACTCTACCTGAGTGCTTCCAGGGCAATATTCTCACTTAAAGTTTCTTTTCCCTTTTCTTGTATTCAAAGTTCTATACATTGAACAAAGAAGGAATGTGAATTCACTGTTTGCTGGGGGGGGGTACCTGTAATCACAGCACTCAAGAGTCTGTGGCAGGAAGATCACTAGAAATTTGAGGCCAGAATGGGCTCCATAGTGAGTACAAGACCAGCCTGGACTAAATAGTGAGCCTGGACTAAACTGTCTCAAAAAAATTAATTCATTGCTTGTTATTATACACATATCATTGCACCTTTATTTTATTTTTATAAATAAAGAACATGATCTTCAGAACTAATGATGGGGCCACTCTTTATCCTAAAAGTGGATGCTTTTCAAATCCTGCTGCCTTTAGCATTTCTTGAATATGTAAAAGCTTTTTGCAGTGCTTGGATTTATTTAAACACATTACAGTCTTATGTTGCTAGGCCTGATGCAGATTGTTTCTATTTTAGCTCTTCAGTTTCAAAACATCTGGTTTATAAATAGAGAGACCAGGTGAGCCTGGAGTGGGTTTGCTTTTGCATAGTGTGTAGGAAGCTCTGTGATGCCCTTCTTTTGCCACAGAGGGGCATTACTGGACTTCTGTTTTCTACGTGCTTTCTGGACCTCAAAACAAACCCCTGCAAGCTTATTTTTTTATCACCTTTAAAGGGAAAATCATACATTAATACACAAAAGACCTTCAGTGTGGCCACCTGTGATTTTTAAACTAGAAAAATATTTTCCTGAGTGGATTATTTCAGGCAGCATAACCCTTTACACCTTCTCAAGACAAAAGCAATTATTTCTTTCCTAGCCAGATCAGATTTCTGTATGTAAAATACTTCTATATTTCAAGAAAAGTAATGACCCTTATTTTAATAGAATCCTGGGTCAAGTAGGAGTTGGGGTAACAGTACATCTCATTGGTTGTGACTTCTACCTGAAAGAGAATGTGACTTTTGTTAGAGCACAGTCCCATTAGACATGTCTTGAAAACGTGTTGCTTCTCCTGCTGCCACTGGCTGTCCCTCCCCCATGCCTCCCCAGACTGCTGACACATAGGTACTCCCTTAACTCTCTGATGAAAGGGAATAGGCTTCAGAACAGGCAGGGAGACCAGGTAGAGTCAGAAAGAACAAAATGCTAATAGGGTCCCTTGCATGCATAATGTTCCCAGTATAATCTGAGCCAATTTGACTCTTACACTAAATACCAGGTAATAGAAATGATATTCCAGTCCAACTGGAGTCTGAATCTAAAGATGATCCTAATTAAGACCGTGATCACAACACTCACACACATAATACTTTTAAAGCAGAGCATGATTAAAATAGTGCTGAGAAGACTTCTCATATTTCCATTTAGATAAAGAAGCATCACAAGAGCCATAGAGATTTTTAAACCAAAAATTTCTGTAAAAGAAACAGCAGAACATAAGTCACCACCTAGCAATTGCACCACAAGCTTGATAGGAAAAGGGGAAGTGCCTTTTCTGCCTTCAATTCCACTTGGGTTAATCATGTCTTGGTGTTTGCTTTCCCTCTTCTGGCTCCAGAGTGAATGAGCAGTTGATTATATATTCAGTTTCAGTTCTGGAGAGCCAGTCAATTTCACTTCATGACCTTAAATTCAGTATTATATACTTCAAAGATATTGAAATATTTCTGTGTCAGTTGCCATTTTGAATTCATGGAAATGACAGTTGTCCTTGTGGGAAGAGCAGTAGAAAACTTGTCATGAGACTGTTGTATCCTCCTGTTTACCTCTGTGGCTCTTTTTGGGGGTGAAGAGAATTTGTGACTCTTTAGTATGTGGTACTACTGATACAAATATCTACTGACCTAATCTCCGACTGACTTGGGAAAACTGCAGGACATTTACAGAAAGTCTGTTGGATTCTAATTAGATACTGTAATGAATCTAGAGGCCAGAATGGGCATCTCTGATGCCTGCATGAGCTCCCCGTCTGTAGACCAGGAGACCAGATTGCTTGTCTACTCTGCAGATTGAGAGGTGATCAAAGGCATTAAAATTTATTTTCCCCCAAAACTTAGGCAGAATAAAAGTTTCATCCATTCTCTGACTACCCCCCAGGACTTTTGGACTTTTTACTATGTCCAATTGAGGACACAAAATTTTCAACTTTGAGCTTTTATCTTGCTTCTCCCACGTCTTATTCTCCCAGATTCATATGGCAGCTCTGTCTACTCATCACTCCCATATACTGACTCAAAACAGACTCTGGCTTCCAAGCCCATCTGGATAGACATATTTAGAGTCTTACCTCACCCCCTCCACCTTGGGATTGATTCATACATCCAGACACAGAGTCTGGAAGCCCGTCTGCATAGCTGGGCTTCTGTGTTACTCTTCTCACTTCCTTTCACTGCCAACAAACATTGGATGTCTTCTAGTTTTCATTGCTCTCTTCTTCCCCACATAGTCTAGTATTGTGTTGGATTCATGGTACAGGCTTTTATTGAGGTATCACTTCTTCTCTAGTGTCTGGTCTCCTCTCCTAACTCAACTTACAGGCTGGAATCCCACACTGAAACTCAATGATAAGGGTTAGAACTCTCTTTCTGTCCCTCTCTCCTTCTCTGTCTCTCTTCTTCTCTTCTTCCCTTTCCTTCCTTCCTTCCTTCCCTTCTCTTTTTCTTCCTTCCTTCTTCCTTCCTTCCTTCTTTCCTTCCTTGCTTTCTTCTTTCATTCCTTCCTTTCTTGAAGGACATTTACACTGAAAAAGCTAATGATACTTATCATTTATGGAATATCTAGTACTTACCAAAAGTTATACAAGCCATTTCATTTAACTCCATCTAATCTTGAAAGTATTATAAACTTTACTATATAGTTGTGCCTGAGAGGTTATACATATGGTAAGATATTGAGCTGTACTTAATCCTGGTTCTCCTTTATTCTATGTCCTGAACATGTTCTACTTTACCACCTCAGCTTGGGCATGAGAGATCAAGAAATCAGTAAGATTAGGCCAATGGACATTCCATAATACATAAAATAATCTTAAACATATATGCCAATATATACTATGGAACCAACATGTACAATATACCTATGGAGACAAATGAGGGATAGAGAATCCTATTCGACTAGTGAGGGAAGGACTGTGCTGTCCTGGTGTTGAGTTCAGAGAAGTTATGGTAGAGCTGCCCCTTGAACAAGAAATCCATGAAGTGGAAACTATAGCTAACAGCTAGGATTGCTTGTCGATCTGTCTGCTGCTCTATATCCTATCATTATTCTACATCTTAAAGAACTTTTTTTCTTTTGTATTTTAGGGAAGGGTCTGCAGGGTGTTCAGGATCCCACCACTAGATTGGACTCATAGTGATCAGCTCGTTTACAGCTTCCCAAGAGCTGGGATTACAGGCGCACGCCACCATGCCCAGTCTCAATTGTTGTCTCAGTGTGCCCTGGGGGTGGGGCCGGTATGGCAGATCCTGGAAGTGAATCCAAGGCCTCTGTGCCTGCCTGCAGGTACTTTTATCCACTGAGTTAATTGGGCTGGTCCTTCCCCTTTATTTTCTACTACTGAATTAACCTACTTCATAATGCTAAATTATCAAATAAATAGACTAGAAAAATATTTTTCCCTCCAATTTTTTCTTGTTTTGTGAGAATGGTCTGTAGCACTGACAAAATGATGAATTTTTCCACTTAGGTATATTGTAAAATCACTCACTTGAAGGGAAGTAAAATTTAGATGGGATAGTGCACAAAATAACTAAAATTTAAGATGTAAAATTTTGAAAAATGTAAACCTATTTTGGTTTAAGATTTCTTTGTGATAAACTACCAAGCAGGATGACATGGTTAGAATCATGAAACATTATATTTTATTTTGTGTTACTGACTTTTGCTCTGAGCTACATCCCTAGTACTTTCTTGCTCGCTTGCTTTCTTACTTGCCTCTCTTCTTCCCTCTCTCTCTCCCTCCCTCCCTTTCTCCCTCCCTCTTTCCATTTCTCTCTCTCTCCCTCCCTCCCTCTCTCCCTCCCTCCTTCCCTTCCTCCACACCTCTTTCTTTCTCTTTTTTTCTTCCTGAGCCAGAGTCTTGCTAACTCGCTGAGTTTTCCAAGCTGAGCTCAAACTTGTGATGCTTCCTCTGTCTTTAAACCCCCAGAGTACTGAAACATATTCAGCTTATATTAGAATTTTGACGTGTCTGTAACATATTGTTAGAGTCATGGGAGAAAAAATTAAAAAGAAAAAGAGTCAATGGTTTTAAAAGCAAAAACATGTAGTACAAGGAAATTACTAGGTTTATGGTTCAAAATAATCATTTACATTGAATAAAGTCTAGACAGAAAGTATACACATATGGAAGACTTTATACATATATATCTAAAAATCAATACATGATAGTTTATTTTTTCCAGTACTAGCTTTGAACTTGGGACCTTGTGTATGTCAGGCAGGAACTTATGACACTGAAACATCTCAACAGAAATATATGAAATATATGTAGAGACATATAATCTTCTCTTGCATCACTTTCTGTGTTGTACTTCCTGAAATATAATTTGTGCAGATTAGTAATAGATGTCTCATTAAAATCACATCAATAGTGATGTCACCAGGTTAAATAAAACAGGTATTTCACTCAGAGAAAATTTTTGGAACTTTAAATTGGTTAATGAAGTTATGATATTTAAGAGTCTGTAATATATTTGACCCAAACAGAGGTGTGCTCAGATGTTGAATGTGCGTGTGTGTGTGTGTGTGTGTGTGTGTATGTGTGTTTATGTGGGGTTGTTTATGAAATACCACAAACAGTATGTTTGGAATCCCAATTTAGAAAATGGCAGTATATAGAAAAACAATACAAAATAGAGTTGAAAAAGAGAGTGAGAAATTATAATTCTTAAAAATAGGATAATATTGCAGGGGGAATTCAAGAAATATGCAATCCATCTAAATGTGGCTCACCATTTGAAGTACTATTATATAATTTTCCTCTTAGTGAGGTCTAGCATGATTACCCTGGATTATGTGGGATTTTATGTATCTGAATTCCTCTAGGTCAAATTGCCAATTTCAGAATAATTTGCATTAAAATTCCAGCTATTTATTTATTTTTATGTGATTCCTAAGGCGTCTCACTCTACAGTATGGATTCATAATGATCCTCCTATTTTCATCCTCCCCAGTGCTGAGATTACGGGCAGGTGCCACCAAGTCCTGTCTCTGTGGCTGGGGACATGGCTGGCACTTCATGTGATGTTGGGTAGCAAACTCTGATCCCTGTGCTTGTCTAGTCAGACACTTAGTCTGCTATTTTACTAGCCCAAAGTTTCAGTTTTATTTTCATGTATACTTTCTATCTTGCCATTTGGAAATTGAGATTTTACAGAACAGGGGCCTGTTCACAGGTTCACTGTGACTGTATATCAGGTTTTAGGTCAATCATGATTTTAAATGTTCAATTCCATAAAATCAAGTGTCAGACAATGTGTTCCAATGAAGTCTCAGAAGAAAAATTCATTTCATTTATAGGTTTGAGAACTTGTATGTCTTGAATATTCCCTTATATAAACTGAAACTTTCATAATTACCATCAGCTCTCTTGAGTAAGAGTCTCTGCAAATCAAAACATTTGAGAAAAAATTTTCTCTGTATTGAAGGTGTACAGATATTTTTACATGTTGTTCTTTTCTAATAATATAACAGCAATTACTTACATAGAATTTACATTGGGTTAGGCATTTGGAGTATTTAGAATACACAAGATGTTTGTAGGTTACATAGAAACACTGTCCTAGTTTGTATAAGGGACTTGAACACTGGTGGCTTTTATTCTCTGAGAGGAGTCCTGGTTTCAGTTCCCTGTAGCTAGTGGGGGAAATTTGTCTTTCTAAACATAGTGAGAAGCATTCTAGCTTCAAGAACAAAAAATAAAAAGGTAGAATTTAAGCATCAAAATTAAATTATATTAAACTATAATCATATGGATACAAATCCAAAGGATACAAAATTCTATGAAGGTGCATATATAGAAGGAAAACTCCTAATGTAAAAATAAATGTTTTTTTAATAGGAATTCACATTTTGGTTAAATTTTGGGGTCTGAAATTTTTCTATGGGAACACAATGCACAGTATTTTGTTCACTTAATCATTAAAGTGACATTTATCAAGTGCTTACTAAATGTCAGACACTGTGCTTGGCACTGGTAACCCTTAGAAATCAAGCCAGACATGGAGTTCTTGACTCCATGAACCATACAGTTATTGAAAAGAACTAATGTTAAACTAATATTTAACTAATTAAAATTGAAATGAATGCAACATGAATCAGGTATACCATATATTTGAATGTTAGAAATAGCATAATGAATAAATATGGATGATGAACAAATATATACTATCAGAGTGTACCCTCAATATATTTTAGTTTTTAAATGCTTATGTTATTTACAATGGAGGATAAATGTGATACACAGAAACACACTGTGGTGGAGCAAACTAAGGTGACATGGGAGTCAGCTTCAAGATTTTAACTTCAAAATGATGTTGAGCATCTAGGAATAAATAGATTCTGGCATAATTAGCCAGGCTTTACTTCACAGGGCTTTAAGGTCTACATTATTCCCACAAACATTTTGTAGATAGAATGTGGTTTAATTTGTGTTCCCTAATTAGCTAGGATTGGAGGTATTTCTGAGTCTCACAGAGATCACAACTTTGAAATAGAGACAGAAGCATGCTTCAAGGTGGCCTAACCCGAGGTCTCAGCCTGATAATGGGAGCGCAAACCTCTTATGATTCCCCATTTGTCACTTACAATGAGTAGTTTGAATGCTTTTGTTAAAAAATCTTATACTCAGAAATTTAGCTAAATGTTTGCTGTATTACAAACTTTTCCTGGACTTTCAGTCGCTAAATCTATTGGGAACATTCAGGGGGAGCTAATACTTTTAATTTATAGATTGTGGTAGTTTCCTTCTGTAGAACTCAAACCACTGCATGTACTTTGCCTCAATTATCTGGTTCTAAACTTGCATTTGTAACTAATCCTTTTATTCTATTCTCTGGCTTTCAGATGCTTGTTATTCTCTTCCCAACACTAATTTCCTTATGAATCCTTTTGCCTTGAAATTTTCCAAGGCTGCTTAACAGGAGTGCCATATTTAGCTTCTAAATGTGTCTAATTCTCCTATACAAGATTGTTCTCTTTTCACTTGGCGTCAAGGGATTGACTCAAAAATAACTATCCTTTTGTTACAAAGAAAGGAGAGAGAACCAAAGAAATTCACTAAAACGGAGGCTTTACAATCAGTTAAAAAAAAGTCACAGAACATCTGAATACCAGGAGCTTCCTAAGATGGAAGCTTTGAAACCCTGTATTTGCTCTTTGGGATTTCCATTTTGAAGAACTGATTTGATTTATGATGTCACATGGTATGAAGAGGCAGAAAGGTTAGGCAATAGGCTTCCAATTTACATTGGAGTTATAAAAGCCTAAAACCTTTCTAAAGCTCATTTTTAGTATCATTATTCTGTAGCTTTCCTTTTAGTATTATGTACTACAAATGTGTCATTTGTTATATATTTTGATTATTTCACACCTATTTTGGCTCCCTTATTACATTTGAAAATTTCTCTTTTAAGACCACCTGGTTTGTTCATTTGTACCTTTAGTGGCCTGAGAAATACCTATTCAATATACAAATATTAATTACTGAACAACAGACCTCAGCTTTTATTTCCAAAATTAAAAGTAATCTAATTACTTTTAGGAAGAAATACAAAAACGTAATGAACCAATGCAAGTTGTTCTTGTAATCATGCCTTTTTAAATAGGTAGAAAATTGCCTTTCAATTATCATGCCACCCTCAGCATGAAAGGGACCTGTGAAATTGCTCTACCTATAGTTTTCTTGGTTCCTCTAGTGGTATTATATGGTAATGCTGCTTCTGATAATAAGCATAGCTTATTATAGGGAGTTACTATGGCTTAATGTTAGATAGAGGAGTCCAATAAATTGTTGAAATAATAAGTAAAATGTGGTTTAAGTGCTTTGGAATTCTTATATAAGTATACATTAAATTAGCGAAAAGATATGGTGTTTACCCTTATTTCTCACTAGAAAAATAAAGCTCAGAGAAGTAAATTGCCTCATGTTACACTACTGTGATGTTGCAGAATAGTTCCATGACCTATCTGGAGTGATTGTTACCAGAAAATTCTTAACACCTTGCAGAAAGTTACTCTTTCATATCAAATGCCTTCTCAGTCATAGACCCAAAGAAATAACTAGAATGTAATTGATGTAAATGTTCTATCTCATTTCCATCCTGTCCTGAATCTACCCCCTCCTTTGAGATCCAACCCACTCACAGAAGATTCTATCCATGTGAGTCAGCCCACTCACAGAATTTATGTATTTAATAGAGCATTTACCTACTCTTGTGGAGGATATAACCACTCTGGAAAGAAAATCATTAATTTATATTAATTAATGGATCACCTCTTGAAGGCTTGCATCCTAACACTGCTATAAAGTGAAGTAAATTTCAGGGTGGAGGGTGCAGATTTAAAACATAACCTTTCCTAATTTCTTGGTGCTTTCAAATCACCATGACAGGTTACCTTGACAATTCTATAACATCCTAAGTGGCTTTCTACTTCCATCCGTAACAAATAAGTTCGCTCTCTGTCCAGAAAACAGAATCTTCTTTTAAAACAGTCTCTTCTCCCTGTGAATTATTATGCCACTGGCCTCCTGCAGCACTGACACTAAAATCCAGACTCCGATTTCTCCAGTCCTATTTCCTGTTTTTACAGAACTCAGGGTGAGGTGCTCATCACACAGAAAGTCAATGCCTAGGAGATCAGTGTTAGGGAGAAGAATTAGGTGTCTTTGAGGTTGCTAGCAACCCAGAGGAAGTGGACTGTCGCCTCTAGATTTGCCTTCCCAGGAGAGGAATATTTATGAGGATTAGGCTGGGGCTCTGTGAAGAAACCAGCGTTTCCAAGGAGCTTGAGTCAGCTCTTCTGGAGTTTGGGCACTGACTAAAGCTCATTACCTGCTAGTGATGAACTACTCTTTTCGAAATTAATTTAATTGCTACTCTTTTGATATTCACAATGATCACATCCATCACAGAGAATTTGTACACATGCATAGTATATCTTGATCCTTTTTTTCCCCTATACTTACCTCCTTCAACCCTTCCTCCCCTCTTCATTTCCAAAAGCTTCGTTTCTATTTTTTTCTTCTTTTTCTTTTTCTTTGTCCCTTCCTTTCCTTTCCCTTCTCCTCTCCTTGCTTCTCTTGCCATTTGAACAGTTTCTTTTTACTGTCCAATATCTATCCTCTTTTTGGTCCTTGTTTACCCTTTAGGTTTCTCACATGAGAGAAAAAAAACAGGATATTTAAAACTGTTTTTCTGATTTGTTTCAGACAAGGTTTATCAATTTACCTAAAAATATCTTCAGTTTATCCTTCTTTATGACAATTACTCCATGATGGCCCGTTTTTAGGTTGAGGCCCAGACACTCTGCAATGCAGAATTAACCCATATTCTCGGAATGACTTTTGAAACAGAACAGGGAATAAGGGAGTCACTGATGGAGACAGCTTGTTGCAGCCTCATCTTGATTTTACTCATTTCCTTAATCTTGGGGTGATGACTAACCAAGCTACTTTCTGCTGAAATGGGAGCAGTTTCTGGGTTAGATGAATGATGTTGTTTAGCCCTTATTTGGAAACATTTGCAAACTCCCTGTGTAGGTGGCAGACCACTGCTAAAAGGTTACCTTTGAGGCTGAACAATTACCAAAGTATGTAAATATTACCTAAAAATGGAACTGT
This sequence comes from Ctenomys sociabilis, assembly GCA_004027165.1. Lineage (NCBI taxonomy): Eukaryota > Metazoa > Chordata > Mammalia > Rodentia > Ctenomyidae > Ctenomys > Ctenomys sociabilis. The sequence goes on from PVKA01008565.1 coordinate 55,258, forward strand.
ATGTTTATGTCTAAAACTAAACAATTATACACTGGTCTTAGAGTTCTTTAGAGGCACAGAATCACTATACAGTGTATCCATAATTTACAAATGAATTGATCATGCAGAGTAATGGGATCAGAGGCCCTGGGAAGCTACCCTGGTCACACATGAACTTGAGAACCAGAAGACACAGTAGTTGCCCAGCCCAAGAAGATGGGAACTTCAGAACAAAAGAAATCAAGGACACAGCACAAGGTAAAGTTTAAAGGCCTGGAAGCTCACTGTGGATTTGTCAGTGAGGACTGCATTAGAAGTCTGAAGACACTGGAGAGATTTATCCAAAGGTATGGCAAAGAATAGAGCTCTTCCAGAAGTGGGCATAATTCCTTTTTCTCTCCCCTGCACCCTAAAAAATTTATATATTTGGTACAGTTTCATTAGGTAGCTTGGATTCTAGTGATCCTCCTGTTTCAGCATACGCTGTGCTGGGATTACAGGTGTGTGCCACCATGCCCAGTCTCAGTGGCCAGCTCAGCAATCCTGGGGAAGGGCTGCTATAGCAGTGGCACTGAAGATAGAACAGAAATTCTTGTGCTTGCCTAGGCAGGCACTTACACTGCTGAATTCTTAGACCACAGCGCTATCTATGGGGCTCTTTCTTTTCCCTTTTTATGTCATTCAGCTCACAAATGTACTGCTTGGTGCCAACAACATGGGTGGGTTTTCCCCTCTTAGTTTGTTGGGTTACATGTTAGCCATCTATGGACACACCCAGAACTTTCTTGATTAACCTGCTAGGTATTTCTTAAGCTACTCGTGTTCATATATATCATGACTAGCAATGAGAGAATCGTAAAGCAAAACATATTGGGGAGCTAAAGCCAGAAGGCATCCAAGTGAATAAATCATGGAAGGGGTCCCACCTCTTTAAATGGCCCCATAGGCATGGGTTATTTATAGTTTTAGTTAGCAAAACTGCTCTGATCTGTGAATATCTTAAGATCAGTTTCTCCAGTGGCATGTCTGGTAGATCAGGCTTACACTGACTCAGGATAAGCGTAGGATTCTGGCAGTCAGTGAGGTCTGTTATCAGGCACTCGTGCATGAGAATCATTCTGTCTTAGCCTTCAGGTTTTGTTTATTTATGGTGGAGTTTGCATAAGTGATTTCATCCTGACTTTGACAAGTTTCATATTATTTATTAGATTCCTTCTGATACAGGGAGGAAAACTGATCCCGGGTGGGTGACCTCCAAATGATATAGGTATCCTCCAACAATTTCTGGGCCTGACCTGGATGAGTTCATGTGCTCTAAAGCCAAAGAATGAATTTTAGGAACGAACGGAGATTATGGAGATTATGAGCAGAATAGATTTATTGAGGGAAAGAAAGCTCCTGTCCAAGAGAGGGACGGGGGGCGGGCGAGCAGGTAGTTTCCCAGGAAGTCTTCCAGGGACTTTTATAGAGTAAAACCATGTGGTGAGGTGGGTCTAAGGTGGTGAAGACATGGGAACTCTCTTAGGTGGACAAGAGGTGGGACAAAACTATGTTCAACCAATGGGATTACAAGCACCACTGCTCAGGTAAAATTGATTACGTTCAGGAACAAATAGGAAAGTGAGTCATGTAGCAAGCAGGCATGAATGTAGAACAGGACTTTATCAGGTAGCTATCCATCATTGGTCAGATTAATGATTCTTGGTCTCCCTCAGGGTGATGATCAATCTCAGATGCCAATCTTTAGGGAGGTCAGCATTTGTTTGATCTTTGGTCTTTAGGTTTGGCCCATGGTGGGAGCATCCATCCCTCCCAGAGTTGCAAGATATCTTGTCTCCTGTATTATCTCTTTTGAGGGCTTGGCCCTGCCTGACTGCCTAAAAATATTTCTGTCTAACTCCGCTGCCTACAGCACTTCTTTTGCTTTGAGAGAAATTTTTCTAAAGATATTGTGGTACATTGTCAACTGGTGGTCAACTTGTAACACTCAGCTGAACTGAACAAGCATAGTTCTGGGTGTGGGAGGTCCACTTGAGGATTGTTGCCTGCAGCACAAGAGACAGAATGGGAGAGGAAGAAAAGAATTTGTTGGGGAGCTGTTAGGAGATGATAGGGAGGTTGTTGGTTTTCTTGAAGGAGCTTGTCATGATGTGTTTCCTGATGAACTTGGCTGTTACCATCAAAGGAGCTTGGGATCTTGTTGCTGAGAATGGCTCTGGTTCTCACTTTGAGCATTGCTTCCTGGTCCCAGAGGGCATGGTGGTGCACAGCTCAGTCTCCTGGAGAAGCTGGTTGTGTTGACTTTCCTGATGGGAACCTGGCTTCTTTCATCTTTGGAGGAGCTTAAGACAGCACTGTTACTGAGGATGGTTGTAGTACTTCTTGGGAGAGCTCTGGTTTTTAATTTCAGCTTAGATTATTGGCTCTAGTTCAGATCCCTCAGCCTGCTAGCACAGATTCTCATCCCACTGGCAGACTTTCTAGCTTCTACTACTGACGTTTAGGCCTTCCCAGTGTAGATCTGTGAAACAAGCTTGCATGAGGCATTGTCACAGGCTCTAGGCATCTAGTTGGACTCGTGGGAGGCACTGTTATGAGCTCTAGGTCTTCAGCTGTACATACAGGATATTTCTGTGTTATCCAAGCCCTTGGCTTGGTCTTTAATATGTGGACAGATTTCATGTACTTTCTTTGTGTATGATTCTTTAATATGTGGACAGATTTCTTACACTCTCTTTGTGTATAATCTAATAAAATATGTACCCTATATTGTAATGTTCTCCTTTCAAAACTCCAAATCATGACAAACATCAATCATCCTGCATCCTGAAGTCATTTTAATTGTTGCTCTTTGCAGACGTTTATTGGAATGGGAAATATAACTGGAGAAGCCCATGTGTGGGGGAGAAGGTGGTACACAGATATCAAGCATGTGCTTTGAGAGATGCTATTTTTGAGATGACTATTAAAAATGCAAGTAGAAATTGTGTTTCCATGGTATATTTAAGGACAAACTCTAGATGAAAGATTTAAATTTAAAACTACATAAAGAGCAACATAGAAGAGAGATAAATAGGAAATAGGAAAAATTTCAAATAGTTCCCTAAATTATAAAGCTGTTGTTTGACATATGTGTGTGTGTGTGTTCTTTTCATTTGTACTAGCAGTTTATCTTAGTACTTTGAATAGAAAATCTTGTTATTATCTGTTTCTTTCGCATGAGAATCTTTTAGATTTTTGTCTTGTACTCTACTTTTAAGATAACTATACAGTGTAATAACTATTCTTATTCTCTTATTTGATTATGAAGTTCTGTTTTCCATAACAATTAGAGAAATATCTCACCTGTCTATAGATGGGGCTGGCCTGCATGTGATGCTGGGGATCAAACTGCAGTCCCTGAGCTTATCTAAGCAGGAGCTTAGTCCACTGAGCTATCTCCCCAGCCCAAGGTGAGCCATTTCTAAGAGGAGCTAGCTGATTACATGAGGAAAGGGAAATAATTTATTTTTTGATCTAGTGAGGTTTGGGAAGATTTTTTATTCAGCCTAAACTAGTGAGAATCTTACTGTCACAGTAGTTAATCTATGTGAAGTTTTAATTGAGATTGATTGCGAAGGCCTCATTGTGCTGTCTGATATGGCTGCTTTTCTACTCAGAGAATCCTAGCCGTTTGGCTCCTCAGTTTCACCATGCTCTTTCCTAGATCGTCATTCCTAGAATCCCACTGATTTACTTGGGGATGTCTTTTCTGTCCCTGCCCACTGTGTTCTTTAGATGATCTTTGCTATTTCAGTTTACATGTCATTTGCTTCACTAATCTTTCTCTGAACCTATGCTGGTGTTCTCCTGCTTCCATTTCCACTGAGTCAGAGGTACCATGGTAATTACATCATTAAATAATTAGGCTCTTAATTGTGCTGACTACAGTTAAACATTATGAATATTGAAGCCATATGCTTTGCCTCTTTCATTAGTAATATACTGCACAACAACAGTTTGGTTAATGACAAAATGTGTGTTTGTCATCCTTTTTGATTATAATAAGATGAAAAATTCTGTGTAGTGATCATATTTTACGTTTTAATGTTAGGCTTGTCAAATGTACAAATACTGTCTGTTACAATTACCTGCTGTGCTAAGTACTATAATAAGCTGCCTATGTTTGTGGTCTTTGAGCCATAGGCTGTACCATAACCTGAATGTGCAGTAGGCTGTACGCTCTATATTTATGCAAGTACACTCTTTGATATTTGCTCAATGACATGATCACCTTGTACTCATAATGACATCATCTCACAATGTTTCTTAGAGCAGATCACCTTCATTAAGTAACATGTGGCTTTCCAGGACAGAGAAAAACACTATAATATAAATCAAGAGATTTATTTTATCCTTAATAGATTTTAAAACATTTCTCCTTTTTATGAAGATTCTTCTGTTCCTTTGTTTCAAATTGCTAAATTACAACAGTCCTTTGATTTGGTGTAAAGTTACTCTTTTGGCCTCTCTCCCATTGCTGGGCACATTTCCTGCTTTCCACAATGTAGAGGAAGAATGGATCGTTTTGGTTCATGGTCTCAGCCTGTGGCTGGCAGGTGCCAAAGATAGTGTAGAAGCAATGTGGAAGAAAAGGTGCTCAGTCTAGGGCAGCCAGGAACCAGAGGAAGAAGGGAAGAGCTAGAGAGAAGAGTAGGCCTGCCCAGGTCGTGTCTCCTGAGGCCCATGGTCCGACAGAGCACCTCCTGGCAGCACATGCTGCTGCTGAACTCACATGCACTAGTGCATGCATGGCTGTGGCACCCCTGCTGTCCAGCTGCCTTTCACATTCAGAATTTTGGAGGACATTTTAGACCTGACTCTAAGAGTTGGCTTTTAGAAAAAGTTGAGTTACTTAATTTGGGAAATATAATGCCATATAGAGGCTGGAGAGCTAGCTTGGTGGTCTAAGTGCCCACCTTGCAAGTAGAAGGACCCAGGCTTGACCCCTAGTACTGTGTGCTGTTCTGGCCTCGGAACACAGGGTACTCTGCACAAGCCACTGAAACTGAGTGCGATGGCACTCACCTATAATCTCAGTGCTGGGGAGGCAGAGACAGGAAGATTTCTCTGTGTCCAGGCAGCATATCAGACCCTGTACCAAATAAATAAATAAACAAAAGATTAAAAACCACCCACTATGTAGAGAAAAAGGTTACTACAAATGGTTTGATATCAGAAGAAAAATGATAATAAACCTAGCACTAATCCTCTGATAGGAGTTTCATTGATAAACATTGAAAATTAGAACTGAGCAACTACACTGAAGACAGCAATGTGCAATACAAAAACCATAGTTGAATATTTCTCATCTTGTTCTTCTAAATGTATACGGTTTCAAATGTCCCATCTATTATTATTATAATCTCTTTAAGTTAAACTAAAAAATGAAAAGCAAAATGAACAAGAAAAAATTTAAGGCATATTGAAAGCAAGATTTAATATTTACTTGTTTGACCAATCTTGCATATCTATATCTGTTGATCTGAGCAACAGATTTGACAATAAAAATACATAATATAACAACCATTGATAGTGTTTTATTCTTGTTTTGAAATTCTGTACCATATGTATTGCTGAATGTTACTCTGTTTCTACCTTTCTTTTTGCTGTTCAACTTTGCTTCTGTTTTTGTGTTTACTCTTTATAATAAAATTTTAAAAAAGAAAATAGGATATTGTGTTTGGAAACTAAGTAAAGTGTGCTTTCAAAGAACCAGCTGCTAATCGCTTCTTAGCTTGTTGGCTAAGATCTAATGAATAATCATGAAAGTTCTAGGGTAGGTGAAAACTGAAATTCTGGAAGAATACTAATACTTGGGATGCAAGAATCCTACTTGTGAAAAGAATCTCAGTTGTAAGAGGCATAATCCCAAATTTCACAATATTAATACTTCAAAAGCAGACTTATCAGGAAATTTATCCCAGCTTTATAAATTTCTATTGAATTTGGCAGTTGATTTCCAGTGCTTACAAATGCAAACAGAATTTTTTTGACTTAAAGACAGATAACAATTTAACATCTGTCTTGCTGAAGCAGGAAAAAGCAACCAAACCGATGCCACGATGTAATCAGGTACCACCGTGGCGCTTGACTTTCTAGTTCCTCAAGTTTGCATCTTATAAAGATTGTCACAGTTACCTCGCTGATGCCACCTTATGCTTTTCTATAAGACTTCTTATTCCCTATGTAAAAATGTTAAACATCTGTGTTCCTTTGTCACAGACTAAGCCCAGGCTGTGTTGCAGTTTTCTGTAATGGCACTTTTTCATCCGTTCCTCAGGTGATAGGCATTTTGGTTCTTTCCAAGATTTGGCTACCACAAATTATGCTGCTATAAATATAGGTGTACATATGTCACTATGATATGATGTTTTCAGTTCTTTTGGGAAAATTCCCAGAAGAGGGATAGCTGGATTGAAGGAGATTTCCAGTCCTAGTGTTTTGAGGAGTCTTCACACTGATTTCCATAATGATTGCACCAGTCTATATTCCCACCAGTGGTTGAAAAGGGTTCTTTTTTTCTTGCAGCCTCTGCAACATTAGTTGTTGATTGATTTCTTTATGATAGCCATTCTTTCTGGGGTGAGATGGTATCTCAGTGTTGTTTTAATTTGCATTTCTTGAATTGCTATTGATGTGGAGCATTTTTTCATGCATTTATTTGCCTCTTGTATTTCTTCCCATAGGAAGTGTGTGTTCATCTCAGATGCCCATTTCTGTATTGGGTCTTTAAATTTTGGCACCCTAATGTTTTTTAGTTCTTTTATTCTATATTTTAGGAAAGGTCTGTAGGGTGCTCAGGGTCTCACTACTAGATTGGACGCATAGTGATTCTCCTGTTTTCAGCCTCCCAAGTGCTGGTATCACAGGCATGAGCCACCATGCCCAGTCTCAATTGCTGTCTCAGTGCACCATGGAGGGGGGTAGGGCTGGCACAGTACACCCAGGGATTGAACTTCCTGGCCCCTGTCTATGCTTGCAGGTGCATTAATCCACTGAACTATTTGTGTTTTTTAGTTCTTTATAAATTCTAGATAGAAGACCTTTCTCTAGTGCTTACTAGTTAAGATTTTTTTCCAAATTTGTGACTTGTCTTTTCACTCTGTTGGTGATTTCTTTTGATATGTAGAAACTTCTCAAGAAGAGGAGCTCCCAGTTGTCAGTTCTTTCAGGTATTTCCTGTGCAGTTTGATTTTTGTTAATGAACTGTTTGCCTGCCACTGTCTTCAAGATTCCCACCTGCTTTCTCTTCTTGGAGATTTAGTGTTTATGTTTTAATATTTAGATGTTTAACCCATTTTGATTTTAGTTTAGTGCACGGTGATAGACTTGAGTCAAGTTTTAGTTTTTGGCATATAGAGAGTCAGGTTTTCTAGCACCATTTGTTAAAGAGGCTATCTTTCTTCCGGTGAGCATGTTTGGCCCCTTTGACAAAGATAAGGTGGCTGAGTGTGTTTGTAATTGTATCAGGATCTTTTAATTTATTTCATTGATTCTCAGGTCTATTTTGTTGCCAATACAATGCTGATTTTATCACAGTAGCTTTGAAGTATATTTGAAGTCAGGTATTGTAATACCTCCTGCTCTGCCATTGTTGCCCAGGATTGTCTTTGCTATTCTAGGTCTCTTCTGGTTCCAAATAAGTTTTAGGAATGATTTCTCTAAGTCTGTGAGGTATGTTGGTGGTACTTTGATAGGGATTGCATTAAATCTATAACAATTTTGGGAGTATGGCCATCTTCACAATGTTGGTTCTTCCTATCAAATAGCAAGGAATATCTTTCCATTTTCTGAAATACTCTTTGATCTCTTTTTTCAGAGAGATCAAATTTTCATTGAATAGATATTTTATTTCTTTAGTTAGATTAGTGCTTAAGTATTTCATTTTTTGCTGTGCTATTATAAGGGGTATTTTTTCACTAATTTCTCTCTCAGTTTGTTATCTGTGTAGTGGAATGCTATTGACTTTTTGGTATTGATTTTGTTGCCTGTTATACTACTGAATTTGTTTTTTAATTCTAGAAGTGGTCTGGGGAGATAGCTCAGTGGAATAAGTGCTTCCCTGGCAAATGTAAGACCTGAGTTTAATCCCTCATTATGAAAAAAAAAATCTAGGAGCTGTTTGGTGGAGAGTTTTGGGAAGTTCACGTAGACTAACATGTCATCTACAAGTAATTGTAGTTTAACTGCTTCTTTACCTATTCTTATTTCTTTTTTCTCTGTCTCATCTAATAGCCCCAGCTAATGATTTGAGAACTATATTGAACAGTAGTGAAAGAGGACATCCTTGTGTTGTACCAGATCTGAGAGTAAAAGATTTCATTTTTATTCCCATTTAGAATTATATTTGCAGGTGGTTGTCATAGAAATCTTTTACCAGATTGAAATAGCGGCCTACTATTTCAATTTTCTGCAGGCCTTTGGTCATGAATCAGTGTTGGGCTTTGTTAAAGACCTTTTCTGCATCAATGTAGAGGATCTTGTGGATTTTGGATTTGGCTTTATTGTATTACATCTATAGATTTGCATATGTTAAATCATCCTTGTATCCCTGGGATGAATTCTACCTGGTTGTGATGTATAATCTTGATGATTTGCTGTATTGTATTTGTGAGGATTTTATTCATCATTTTTGCATGTGTATTCATGAGGGAATTTGGCCTATAGTTCTCTTTTTTAGTTACATCTTTGTCTGGTTTTGGTGTCAGTATAATATTTGCCTCCAGGAATAATTTTGGAATATTGTTTCATTTTCAATTTCATTGAAGAGTTTGAGGAGCACTGGGATTCTATGTTCTGTAAATGTCTTATAGAATTCACCTGTGAATCCATCAGGACCTGGACTTTTTTTTTTGATGGTAAGTTTTTCTTTATTACATTTTGAATTTTGTTAGCTGATATTGGGTTACTAAGAGTTCTTATATCCTCTTGATTCAGTTTTGGTAATTTTTACCTTTCTAGGAATCTGTTAATTTCATCTGTGTCTTCTATTCTGTGAGAGTAAAGATTTTCAAAGTACTGACAGATGATCTTCTGAATTTCCACTGGGTCTGTGGTAATTTCACCCCTTTTCATTCCTTATTGCTTGTATTTCAGTTTTTTCTTTTCTCTTTTTGATGAGATTAGCTGTTGTGAGAATTCACTGCTATAAATTTTCTTCTGAGGTTTGACTTCATTCTGTACTACAGGTTCTGGTAAGTTGTATCTGTGTGTTTGTTTGACTATAAATATTGCATAATTTCATCTGCAATCCATTGGTTGCTCAAGAGGGTGTTATTTAATTTCCACATGATCATGTTGCTTTTGCAGTTTCTTTTGTCAGTTATTTTCAACTTCATCGCACTATGGTGTGATAATATATATCAGAGAATTTTAATTCCCTTTTTTGTTTTGTAATTTAGGGAATGGTCTACAGGATGTTTAGGGTCTCACTATTAAATCAGATCTGCCTGTTTATACACCAAGAGCTGGGATTACAGGTCCGAGCCACCTCACCCAATCTCAACTGCTGCTTCAGCATGCCCTGGGGGTGCGGCAAACATGGCAGGCTGGCAGGCTCAGGGATTGAACCTCCCCAACCCCTGCACCGGCTTGCAGGTGATTTAATCTGCTGAGCTATTTGGCCGGCCCATTAAACAACTGAACTAATCAGCACACCCTCAAATTTTAATTCTTTTGCATTAACTTAAACATGTTTTGTGTAGACAAGATATCATGTCTGCATCTTGTCCTCTGAATAACTGCTATGAAGCAATATGCAATGTATTAATTATTGTAACTGCTCTACTAACCTGCCTGGAAACTGTTTCATTGCTATTTTATCTTTTTACACATTAAAATGAATAAGAAATGTTCTTGTATATGGTCTATGTGAAAGAATGTCCCTTGTGCAGCTGAGAAGAACGTGTTTTCTGGTGTCGCTGTGTGGAACACCTTGTGAGGATCGTAATGCCCTCAGCTCCACTTTTGTTGCCTAGAATTACATTTGGTATTTTTTTTTCCCAGTGGAACTGGGGATTGAATTCAGGCCCTTGCACTTGCCAGGGAAGTGCTTATTCCACTGAGCCATCTCCCCAGCCTTACATTTGCTACTGTAGGTCTCTCCTGGGAAGGTTTTCTCCAGTTCCTCGAGGGATGCTTATTGTATTTGATTCAGATTGCATTAAATCTGTATAACTTTTTGAAATATGGCCATTTTCACTTTGTTGAGTCTTTCTACCCATGAGAAAATGATATCTTTTCATTTTCTTATATCATGCCCAATCTCCCTTTTCAGAGTACTGTAGTTGTCAACATAGATATCTTTTACTTCCTTTGTTAGATTGATTCTTAAGTACTTCATATTTAAGGCTATTGTGAAAAGTACGGTTTCTCTAACTTCTCTCTCAATGAGTTTTGTGTATGAGAATTCTATTGATTTTTGAGCATTGACTTTGGATCCAGTTGTGGGACTGACTGATTGTAAAATCTAGAAATCTTTTGGTGACATTTTGGGTATCTTCTATGTAGTGTATTATTTCATCTGAATATAATGATAATTTAGTTTCTTTCTTTCTAACCTTTATTCTTTTTGTTTTTTCTCCTGTCTAATTGCTCCAGCTAATAGTTCTAAAACTATGTTGAATAAGAGTGACAACAGGGGCCATCCTTGTCTTGTCCATGATTTTAGATAGAAAACTTTGAGTTTTCATCCATTTAATGTGATGTTGGCTATTGGTTTGTCATGGAGAGCTTTTATCAGATTGCTATAAAAACCACATATTTCAGTTTTCTGTAGGGTTTTTATCATGATCTGGTGCTGGACTTTGTCAAATGCTTTTACTGCATCTATTGAGATGATCATATGTTTTTTGTTCTTGGTTTTGTTAATATGGTTTATTGTATTACTAATGTTGAATCATCCCTGCATCTCTACGATGAATCTACTTATTCCTGGTATATAATCTTCTTAATGATGTGCTGTATACTTGTTACGGGAAAAGTAGAAGAAGAAAAGATGACAATCATAAGTATATATAATCAAATACAGACACATCCACTTATTTAAACAAATATTAAAAGATGTGGAAAATCAAATAAGCAATAACACAGTTGTAATGAGGAACCTAAGACCTCATTGTCACAAATAGCACACATTATAAGTCTGTTTGTCAACAATTATTTATTTTAGGCCCAGGGAGACAGCTCAGTAGAATAAGCACTTGCCTGGCAAGCACAATATCCTGAGTTCAATCCCCAGTACCAGAAAAATAAATAAATAAACAACAAAAAATCCAATTATTTATTTTTATATTAAAGAATAGTGTTTTTCAATTTTTGTACTTAATTTGGTTTTAATATTGTAGGTTGAGATTTACATGTACATGATGAACTAGTAAGTATTTTTTCAATAATTTTCCACATGCAAATGATTTATTTATTTATTTTAAGGAGAGCACACATTATAATATATGTGCATCCTTAGATAAAATTTTGCCTATTAATAAATTGCAATACAATATGCTAAAAATGGAATATATTAAGAGTCTGAACAATGATTTCATTGCACTTGAATTTCATTTTGCTGTTTAGCATGCCCAATTACTTCTACCATTCTTCCTAAATCTTGTTCTCAGTGTACTTGGACTGAATCTTTTAATGTCCATTTCACACAGAATAAAAATAGTGTTCTTACAATGGTCCTTGAGGCTACATAGGACAAGACAGTAGAGCCACTTTGGTGTGCAGAGAAGACTGGCTTAGCTGAAGGATGTTTCTAGGGGGGAAATAGAGAAGTGAAGAAATTTGCAAAGTTCATTGAAGTTTCCTGAGCTGAGGCTTATATGGCAAGGTTCAGAATACGTGCTCTGGTTTAAGAGAAATGGGCTTAGATACACCCTTTGGCTGCGTACCTGTGGCAAATCATACTGTGTTCTATTATTAAATGTTAACAAGGTTAATATGTTCAGAGTGAGAAGAATATTGCTAGGTAAGCGATAAGTGTTAGATTAGCAAGAATGACAAAATATTTGTCTTAAGTCTTCAAATATTTGAAGTCATGGTTCTTTTCAATTTGAATTTTCATGACATACATTTTCAAAGTATAATGATTAATTCTTTGCGGGGAGTTGGTAATGTACAAAATGCACCTTAATTAATGTTTCATCCCCTTCCCTTTCCCTTCTATACCCCTTATCCTGATTCCTACTTCCATTTTCCAAAGAACTGTCTCCTTACTTCCAACATTCTGCCTTCATACCCTTTATTTTGTTCTTTATTTATATTTTGGTTTTCTCATGTAAGAGAAGCCATGGAATACTTAAGTGTGTGTGTCTGACATATTTTACTTAACATTAGTATCTGAAAGTGCACCAATTTTTCTACAGATGACTCAAATTTATTTCCCTTTATGGCACAGTAGTACTCTATGGTTAATAAATACCACATTTTCTTTATACATTCATCTTCTGACTGACATAGAGTCTTCTTCCAAAATTTAACTATTATGCTACTTGTAAACAGGCGATGCACTATGATGTGATGTCTTAAATTCATGTAGGAAGATACTTAGCAAGGGAACAGCTGGGTCAAATGGAGTTTCTATTTTTAGTGTTTTGAGGAATCCACATGCCCAGCAACAGACCAGCATGGTTTGGTTTTGCCCTCGTGGCCTTCCCAGTGTTATTCTTTTATTTCTTGATGATGGCCATTCTTTCTGGAGTAAAATAGAATCTCAATATTGTTTTAATTTGCATTTCTCTAATGGGCACAGATGCTGAAGATAATTTTCATATATTTACTAGCTGTTTGTGCTTCTTCCCCTGAGAAGTTTCTGTTCATTTCAGTTGCCCATATTTTGACTGCGTCTTTTAGTTGGGCAATATAATTTTGCTTTGAGTCCTTTACATAGTTAGTTTTCCATTTGAGGAGCAGTTGGCATTTTTCTTCCATCATGATTTCTTCTGAAAGGCAGCTAAAACAATCCAAGCACTGGATTGTCAATATTTGTTTGTCAGAGTTTTATAGGGTAGAGAGAAGCAAGGCGGGAGAGGCAGAGAAGCCAGTTGGAAAGGGCTTGTTGTGACCAGTGCTAACTAACATGCATAAGTGAGAGCATGTTAGCAGGCTTGGTGCCAGGAAGCAGATGCTGCTGTGAGGCTTGGTGGGAATTCAGAGTCAAAGATGATGGAGGTTTTGCACCTGGCTATGGTGAGGGTTTGCTTTTAAAGGAAGTAGCATAATCACAGACATGATCTGTCTGGGACGCTGATGAGTTCATTGGGGAGTGTGCATATGTCTGAATATTAATCAATGCATTTGTTTTTAAATATTCCATTTCTTTCTTTAAAATACATTTATTACCTAATATTTTTGTCATTCTTACTAATCCTATCTGATTTCAAGCTACCCTTATTTCACATGTGCTTCATTTTAGTAGCTTTTTACATGTTCTTTCTGTCTTACTGTTTTGTCTCACGTGTCTTCAATTCTTATCCCAAAGCAACTGGAATGAGATACTTTCAAAATGTTGATCAGATCCTGCCATTTCATAATTTGATTCTTTTATTGTTGTCTCTTTTTTTCACCTGGAATGAAACCTAAATTGTTCATTGTTCCCTTTAACTACATGACATAGCACAACGTATCATAAAAAAAATTTGACTGATTTTATTTTGTTTTATTTTGCATGCATGGTGAATAGTGTTATTTTAAATTTACATTTGGGAAACTAGTGCTTTGGTATACAGTGCTAGGAAGTTTAACACAAATACAGATTTATGTAGACATCAAGAAAAGGAAGATATACAATAGTTCCATCCAATTCTTTGTATTGAAGCCTAACTTCACCCTCGATTTTGGAACCCATATGGATCTGTCCTCCATTCCTGTAGTTTTGCCTTCTCATGATCTAAATAGTGAGAATCTTGAGGGCTGGCAAGACAGCTCAGTTGAATAAGCACTTGTCTGTCAAGTGTAAGGGCCTGAATTCAATTTCCCGCTCTAAAAAATAAATAAATAAAAAATGAGAACCTATTTTTTGTTCTATAAACTAGTTTTTTCCACTTAGATTAATGCCTTTGAGATTTGTTTCTGTTGTCCCATTTCACTAATTCTGTTGTTGCAGATTATTTTAATGTGTAAGAGCAGTTAGTCTCTGAAAGACTTGTATGTTGATTCCATTTTTTATAATTATAAATAGAGATGTCATAAATATCCATGCACAAGTTTTTGTAGGAACATAAATCTTACTTCTTTAGGGAGAATTGTTAGAAATGTAACTCCTGGATCATGGGGTAAATGTATGTTTAACTGTATAAAAAAAACCCAACTCTTCTCCTGGAATATGGTACAATTTTGTTCCCAAGAGCAGCTGAGGTGCTTATGACTCTACATACTCTTCCGAACCCAGAGTGCTCAGCTATGCTTCCATAATGAAGCATTACTGGAATTTATTTTGTTATTACCATCACTAACTGGGTGGTGGGCAGGGGCAGAAAGGAAGAAAACAAAACTTCACAATTTCTTTTACTCTTTTTGTGAACTCTTGAAGTTCTCTTTTTGTTGTTGGATTCAGACTATTGGGCTTTTATTGGGACTCCTCTCATTTTACATGGGGTTATAGCTTTTGTGCTGCCTTTGAGTTCAGGCTCTGAGATAACGTAGAAAGAAAAATGTCCTTTCTGGTTTAAGGGTAGAGGTTTGGGTTTCTTTCTTTACTCACCATGCACCGTCTATTTTTCAGGATCTTATCATAGGTACTATCTAGGTTGTTTCTGGTCATAGTTGCATTTAAGGTCAGTGAAAGGTTGAGGTACTTTCTCCATTTTGACAGAAATTGGAATCTGTATTAATTTTACAAAGGATTTGAGGAATAAGGTGGTGATACAGAGAGGTGATTAAAAGGGAAAAAAAGTAGTAAAAGGATCTGACAGTGTTGAAACAATAGCGAAAAAGACCTTTTGCAATTGTAGAAAAAATATTATTAGGAAATATTTCTGCTTCTATAGTTAGGGTAAATTTGGCACCTTCAAGTGAACTAAAGTTGAAGCATTGGAATAAACACTTCAAGGATGTCGAAGAACTTGACAACTTCTATATGTTGGTTGTAGCATGTGCTAGTTTGAACAAATTCTGGGTGGTGCATTGTACAAGAAAGTAGACATTGTGTGGGTATGTGGTGGGGTGAGCATTTATGAAACTATATCTCTACTGAATCTATTTATCTATTTATCTACTCATCATTTATCTATCATCTATCTACCTATTCTATCTATCTGTCTGTCTATCTATCATCTATCTATTCATCCATTCATCCATCCATCATCTATCCATTTATCTAGTCTAGTGAAATCAAGGAATTTCATAGATTCTAAAATGAAATATGCAGTTCAATTTTTGAGACAATAAATTATCGAAGGTATATTTAAATTTAGAAATAAATAGGAAAATTTCACTACTAACTAAATGACTTACAATACTGGAGAATGTTGATTTAGTTGAATTTGAAGAAGGTAGTAAATGATAACAAATTGCTTTAATTTAAAACAAATATCTTAAAAATATTTAGCTCATTAAGTACCAATAGAATTTATACATATGTTAAAAAATAAATAACATGCACTAAGCAATCTATAGCCTCATTAGTCCTGGTTATTATTTCTTAATCTTAGGCACAAGAGAATATTTGCAATTATGTGGTTGGGCTAGACAAAGCATAATAAAGAAAAATTTTCTTCACAATATTACCAAAAGTAGAATGTAATATACCAGTTATTAATTATGAGAAAAATGAATTCTGTTTCTATTCTTAGTACTTTATTATTGATCTTAGATTTTTTCCTTTTTCTTTTAGACTTCTAGTGGTGTACTTTTTCCTGTCCATTTTATTTAACTTTTATTTATTTCTTCAGAATACTTTAATGCCACATGGCTTTAAAAATCCTTTCTCTTTCCAGATATTATTTTATCAAATATATTTCTTGACTTTTCAGTCTTTAATTCACATTACAGAAAAGCATATAGTATTTCTTCTTTTTTGTCCCTTTATCTTTCCTGGTAAATTATTTCGTGTTTTATTAGGAAGAACTAAATTTTATGACACTATCAGTTATAACAAGATATTTACAGTTTGGAATTTGTGATTTGTCAAATGTTCTATCTAAAATCACCTAGCAGTTGAAATAGAACTCCTCACTCTCATTGGATTAGGTTTACATTCATCATTCTTTGGAACTAATCATGTTTTCTGAAACATACATTATATAGACATTATAGAATGCAGACCAAGATATAACCCTTAAATTATCAAGTGTTAGAAATTTAGAATGACACTAAAGGAAAACAGAAGAAAAATTAACTGACCTGGATATTTAGAGGCTTGATAGTCATTGGAATCGATGGCCATTTACAAAATTTAAGTACTTTCAACTTGGCTGTGCTAATATGTTAGTAGAGATTGCTTCAGTTTTCCATGTGCAGGTTAGAAGTTATCAATAATTATCATTCAATAAGCCTTAATTTCAACTTCCTTTTGGGATAGACTGGAAAGCAATAACTCCTAGTGCAATGTATGATGCCTTACCAGACAATTGAGATGTAAATATTTTATTGTGGCTCTGTTATTTATTATTAAATAAAAAATAATGGCAACACTGAGTGCATGCATGTACAGAGAGAGAGAGAGAGAGAGAGAGAGAGAGAGAGAGAGTCAACATGTCTTTTCAGGTTAACAACTTGATCTATCATCTTAAAATAAATATGTAGAGATTACTGTAAATAACCACTTTAAAGTGGTTTGCACAAGAGCAACAAAAATATACAAAGGTTGTGAATGTTTACTAAGACATAGACTTCTTTGGCTTTGATTCCAACTGTTTTTTAATATTTATTTATGTATTTATGGCAATGGAGATTGAACTCAAAACCTGTGCTTGCCAAGCAAGCACTTATTCTACTGAACTATCTCCCCAGGCCCTATTATTTTTATTTTTATTTTATTTTATTATTTTATTATATTTTATTT